>QRFJ01004491.1:0-88813 GCA_006176705.1 Cocos nucifera
TAGAGAGAGATATCATGCATAGTCTATAAATAAGACCCTACGCCCAACTCAAAAGGCAATTAAATTCTCCATGCCCCAAGGCTGTTTCTCTCTCCCTCCTCCATGCCAATCCCATCTTCTCCCTCTCCTCACCACGCCCAAAGTAGTTTGGGATCTTAGTTGGTGCAATCCAGATGAGAGAAAGGCGACAGAAAGCTAGAAGGCGTGCTGCTGCAAAGGATAACTGCTGATCTTCGAAAGGTGTTTTGAAGATCCTCCAAATCAGATTTAGATCTAATTTTTGGAGATGTGATAGAGAAGAAGAGGATATCTAGATCCAGCTCGAGGGGATACTGGTAGAGGCCAGGCACTGGCATGGCTAGATCCAGAACCTTCCGCTGCTTATAGGATCATCAACGGGTAATAGGATTACCCTACATCAAGGTAAATTTAATTTAATTTAATTTATCTATATTTTATTTTAATTATTAGAATAATAAAAATTAGATCTGAAATATTTCAGATCTGATCTGAATCAAAGAGAAAAATTTTTAAAATATATCTCTTGATCTGATCAGATCTGAATGATCCTAGTTCGGGAAATCAGGATTTTTCTTAATCTTAATGGATACTCAATAAACTCTCCAAAAGCTTACACTTAATGCTTCAAGTATTTTCTTATATATTCTAGATATTTCCACTATTACAAGTCATCATCATAGGCTTCTAGAAGTGATCTAGCCATTGAAAGATCCAAAATAGCCGTTGGAAGATATGTCGACTGAAAAAACTACAGAATTAAAAACTAGCTATTACAGGCACTGAGCCAGCTCAGTTATAAATTGGGTTGGCTCAGTTTTTAGCTAGATCGGCTTAGTCTTAGAAATCCTAAAATACTATTTCTATCTTCTTCAATTGTTTGAGACTAGGATGGCTCACTTTCTTACTGGGTCGGCCTAGTTCCATTAGGTCAGTTCTGTTTTTGCCTGGGTCGGCTTAGTTTCTAGGGTCACAAAAATTTAGCTTTCTGCCGTTTCTATCTTCCACTACCACTAAAATTAGGATGGCTTAATCTCAGACTGGGTTGGCCCTGTTTGCGTGCCAAGATGCCAAAGACTGTTTCTAGCCCTTTCTTCTCTAAATTACTTTGTAGGCTAGACTTGTTCTTTATGTCTTGATTTAATCTTTATTTTGACCTCTTGAAAGCTATATCTATTCTAGTATTTCTTCTCTAGAATCTTAAGTAATGAATCTCCATTTGGATGAGTGGAAACATTTGATGTTTATGTGCTCTTAAAATTTACAACTACACATCCTCACAAACATCGTTAGTAATTTAACAATTTATACTCAAATACTTTTATTATCATCAAAGTCAAACTAGGGTCAAAAATCTAACCCCTTTTAATGATGACAAAACTTTGAGTATATGCATAAAAATATAATTTAATGTATTTCAATAAATTGGCTAGTATAAGTCATGAAGTAATAATATACATAAACATAAATGCACACACATTCATGAAAGCTCCAATTAATTTTTCACATAATTTATGTACTCATATCAAAATAATATTTCAATCAAAATTAATGAGTATTATGGTTCCAAGCATAAAATTCATTAAGTTTCTTATGTATTAATTTTTTAAGCATATACTCAATATACTTCTCCTCCTTTTTGACAACATCATAAAGCTCATGAAAAGGAACAGGAAAAAATCATCAAAATCAACATCAAGATATTAAATTGAGGGATGTATCAAATTCATAAAATCAAATCAAAGAAATCATCTTCCCTTTTGAATGAATATTTCTTTCTTTTCAAAAATTAGCTTAAATTCAAATATTATAGACTCCCTCTTTTTAAGTGAATATGATCTTTTAATCAAATTTTTAAATATACACTTTTAAGGTTTAACAGAAATAAAGTTTTTCAAAAGAATAGAATTTTTCAAAAGAATAGAGTTTTTCAAAAGATTTGATCATTAAAACTAAGCATAATTTATGCTTTAATATTCAATCTTTTCTTTTCTTAAGAAATTTTAGTCAATTAAACTCAAAAAAGATATGTATCGAGCAAAAAAAATAAATAATATCAAAGAAAAAGATAGTCATATTTTTAAATTCATTGCTTTAAGTAAAAAAATATTTTAAAATAAATAATTCATAAGAATTTTGCAATGCACATTAGAAATTTAGGATCCAATTTGAATTTTCAAATGAGTTTCAAAATTATGTTTAAAAATTTATTTTTTAGAGTAATAAAATATTTTTAAATTTAATTTAACTCTAATCATTTACCAAAAATGATCATGGAAATCAAGTTTAAAGTTTGGCACATAAAAAGTTCAGTATTATATTTATCAATGAGCTTCAAAATTATAAAAATATATCAAAATTAATTTATTTTTAAAAATAATTTGATAATCAAATCAAAAGCATATAGATCAAATAGAATCATCATATTAAGGCTTAAAAATATAATAAAATCAATGTTCATTCGCCTTAATTAAGCTAATTAGAATTTTCAATCAAAGCTAGATAATATCACTCCCCTTATTTTTCATAATTAATACTCGATAAATTTACTTTTTAATGTTTCTCCCTCTTTTTCTTTCAAATCAAGTATATTAAACATGAATTTAATAACTAAATTCAGATTTTCTAAATTTAAAATATATTTTCAATTTCAAAGCTCTTTTCAAATAATTGATCATTTCTTCTTTAATAATTTCTCCTTCTTACTTTAGCAAATAATATCATTTTAAAATTAAATAATATTTAAAAGTACAAGCATTAATTGAGTGAAATAAGCATTACTCAAATAAAATATTTACTCAATTAAGTTCAGCAAAAAAATGTATGAGATTCTTTAAATTTGTCTTAAGAGATATCATATCAAGAGTAAAAATTTCTTAGAACGAAACTTCTTGACATCAATGAAACTTAAATTTAGATCAAATCATGATTTTCTTAATAGTTTAATATCATTTAAAGATAAATTTACAAATTTAGCTTGATACCAATGATTTTAGTTTTGAATTGGTAAAGATGAATTGATTCAAATAAATCAATTTGAATTGATATTATCAAATAAGTCAAGATACACCATAAAGAGATTTTAAGTTATTCTTCAAAATATCATCTCTTCCTTTTCTTAAGAAATATCAAGCAATTATAGGTTTAGAAAAGGTATGTATTTTTGAATTTATTTCAAATGATATCATATCAAAATGTAGCGATGCAAAATCATGTTTGAAATAAAGATATTCTTCGCTTCTTGTCAAAAGATAAGTCAATCAAATACATGACAAATAACAATCTATTTGATACCAATTACTTTTAACTAAAGTCCTCTTTAAAAGTTTAGCTTTAAAGATAAGTGACAACTTCCTTGATACATTTTGCTTGATATCAACTTCAAAAGATTTAAGAAGACCATTTCTCAAATTCAATTTTCAAAATCAATCAATTGTAATAAAATAAGAATGTTCGTCAGCAAATTTTGTTTTAAGATTAAAGAGTCAATCAAATTGATGATCGAAAGAGATATTCAAGAAAATTTAGAGGATCATAAAAAATAATCAATTGGGGGGGTTCCAATAATCAATTTAAATGTGATCAAACCAAGAGAAAACTAGATGAAGGCTTTATGTGTTCAGTTCAACTAGGAAGTTTCAAATTTTTAAAAGAATTTTGATAATTTAGCTTTTTATTGGGAATGTCAAAAAAATATATTTTTTTTAAAGGTTTAGCAATTAAAATATTCACAACCAATTAAGTATTTTTTTAAAAAAATTAAATGCATTAATTATAAAATTGATATGTGGAGGCTTAAGATATCATGCTAAATTTTAAGATAAAATCATTTTATCTATAGCATGATATATAGAAGAGAGCATGTTGATTTAAAAATTAAAATATTCAAATTATTACTAGCATCAAAATCAATCATACTTATCAAAGCATGAAAAGAGTTATCATATTTATACATATTAGCAAATCATTAAAGTTAATACATTTAATAAATCAAGTTTTTTGATACCACTTATTGTCCAAGGATGGCTACCCAAGATGGGACGTGAATTGGGTATCTAAAATTTAAACTAAGTGATGTGCACACAATAGGTAATGAAACAAGCTTTGTAATGTGCAGTATGAAAGCAATAAAGTAGAGAATACATAATCATAAACACACAAATTTTATAATGGTTTGGTACCAAACTCAGCACCTACGTCTACTTCCTAAGTATATCCCTTGGGAATTCAACTATAATTCTCAACAAGAATTATAGTCTGATTATTTTCTAAGCTCACAAAATCGAGTTAATTTTTCCTGGCTCACCAACCAAAATCATACACGATTATTTTTTGAACTCATAATTAACTCAATTGGTTTTTCTTGGATCACCAACCAAAACCTCACAAGCGATTGTTTTTCTCTAGGCTAACAATTAACCTTGATTGATTTTATCCTTGGCTCACCAATCAAATCAATACAACATCCAACTCGAGGCTTGGACCAACCCAAGTTTCTCAAACCATGAAACCTGAAACAAAATGTAAGAAAGATATAATTTAAAACAAACTCTATAAAATCCAAGAGAAGAAAATCTGGATTGCTTTCCTTGTAGGGTTGATTTCTTCTCTTTGAATGCTTGAGAAAGTAGGAGATAATCTTCAATAATGATGGCCTAACTTCTCTCAGATTTGAGGATATTAGAAGGACAAAGAATATCTGAAAATCACTCCTTCCTTACTCTTTTCAACTCACTCTTCTTGCTTTCTTAATGGATACCCAATAAACTCTCCAAAAGCTTACTCTTAATGCTTCATGTATTTTTTTATATATTCTAGAGGTTTTCCACTATTACAAGTCATCATCATAGGTTTTTGAAAGTGACCTAGCCATTAGAAGATCCAACATAGTCGTTGGAAGATGTGCGGAGTGAAAAAACTATAGAATTGAAAACTAGCCATTATAGGTACTGGCCGGCCCAGTTTTAAACTGGGTTGGCTCCATCCAAACTGGATCAGCTCAGTTTTCAGCTGGATCGACTCAATCTCAAAAATTCTGAAACACTATTTCTATCTTCTTTTGTTGTCTGAGACTAGGACACTCACTTTCTGAATGGGTCAGCCTAGTTTTACTGGGTCGGTTCAGTTTTCAACTGGGTCGGCTCAATCCCCTAAGTCATAAAAATTTAGGTTTCTATCCTTTCTATCTTCTGCTTTCACTGAGACTAGGATGGCTCAGTCTTAGACTGGGTCGGCCCAGTTTGCATGCCAAGCATGCCAAAGACTATTTCTGATCCTTTCTTCTTCAAATTATTTTGTATGCTAGACTAGTCTTTTATATCTTGATTTAATCTTCATTTTGATCTCTTGAAAGCTATATCCATTCTAGTATTTCTTCTTTAAAATCTTAAGTGATAAATCTCCATTGGATGAGTGGAAATATTTGAAGTTTGTGAGCTCTTAAAATTTACAACTACACATCCTCACAAACAACATTAGTAATTTAATAAATTATACTCAAATACTTTTGTTATCATCAAAATCAAACTAGGGTCAACAAAGGTATTGAAAACCATCCCTAGCCTGCACATCAAATGGTCTACACACATCAGTATGTACTAGGGCAAGAAGTTTAGTGGCCTTTTCCTATGTCCTATAAAGGATAACTTAGTTATTTTTCCTTGAAGGCTTGATTCACAAATCGGGTATGAGTTAGAGCTCAATGTATTAAGGATTTCATCCCTTTCTAGTTTATTAATCCTGTTTTCACCAATATGACCAAGTCTAAGATACCAAACCTACTTGTGGTTTTGGTCATCTCTAGGTTATTTATTTCCTATGGCTTTCACTAATTGTTCAATAATATTTACATATGCATCGGCATACAAATAATAAAGACTGTCAATTAAAAGAGCTCTTGCAATCAATTATTTCTCAAATAAATAGAACAAAAGTCTTTATTGAAATTAAATTCAAAACCATCATGTGCTAGCACAAACATAGAAATCAAATTTCTGCTAGCTATAGGAACAAAATAATAATCTTTAAGAACTAATATAAATCCTAATAGTAAATTTAGAGGGTATGTTCCAATAGCGTCTGTAGCAACTCTTGCTCCATTGCTAATGCACAGAATCATATATCATTCCCTCAACTCTCTACTTTCTACCAGACCCTACATAAAAGTACAAATATGAGCACTTGAACTAGAGTCTAATATCCAACCGAAAGAAGAGGAAACCATAAGATTAGATTCAATAACAAGCATAGTAGACTTACTTTCCAAAGGTGCATCCACCTTTTGTTTCTTCAAGCTCTTCAGGTACAGTGGACAGTTCCTCTTTCAATGTCCATCAATGTTGCAATGTAAACATTTTCCTTTATTTGTAGCAGCCATCTTTGAATTGTCCTTTTTTGGCTCACTCTCCTTTTCCTCTTTCTAATTCTTCATAGGTTTCTTCTTCGTCTAATTAGATTTTCTCTTGGAAGAAGATCTCTGCTCTATAGTGAAAATAGTGCTGGTCCTTGAGTTCTTCAAGGTCCCGTTATTACTTACCAACATATTGAGCAACTTAGGTAAAGTATAGTTCAATTTGTTCATGTTATAGTCCATAACAAACTAAGCAAATAAACTAGTAAGGGACTGGAAGATCAAATCCATCTGTAGTTCCTTATGAATTGGAATGCCTAGCTTCTCAAGCTATTCAATGTCCTTAATCATTGTGAAATAATGATCTGAAGGGAAATCCTGATTTTTCGGTTCAGGTTCGTTCAGATCTGATCAGATCAAGAGATATATTTCAAAAATTTTTCTCTTGATCCCAATCAGATCTTGATATGTTTCAGATCTGATTCTTATTATTTTAATAAAATAAAATTAAAAGATAAATTAAATCAAATTTAATTTACCTGATCTGGGTAATCCTATTATCCTGTTGATGATCCTGTTTGCAATGGAAGGTTCTGGATCTTAGCCACGCAAGTGCCTGGCCTCTACCGGTATCCACTCAGGTTGGATCTGGAGATCCTCTTCTTCTCTATCACGCCTCCAAAAATCAGATCTGGATCTAATCTGGAGGATCTTCAAAACTCTTTTTGAAGATGAGCAGTCATCCTTTGCAGCAGCGCAGCCTTCTAGCTTTTGATCGCCTTTCTTTGATCTGAATTGCACCAACCAAGGTCCAAAACTCCTTTTGGACGTGGAGAGGAAGGGGAGAAGGTGGTTTGGCATGGAGGAGGGAGGGGAGAGGCAGCCTTGGGGCATGGGGAAACTATGATTCATCATATATCCAATCTGAGTTGGGCGCAGGGTCTTATTTATAGACTATGCTGTGATCCAACTCCTCTTCTTCCCAACCAATCACAACCCTTTGTGAAATCAGATCTAAATCTGATTGGTGGGAATAGAGTCCCCTGGATTCCTCCTTAGAGGGTGCCTAAGACCAGTCAAAGTTGGTTCTTAGGAGAACTCTAATTGGAATCCAAAAAGGAGATGGAGTCCTTGTCCAACAAGGGACTCCTAGGCGCCTCCAACTTGGGCACACGCCTAGGGTGGCGTGCGCCCTCCTCCTTGCCAGGTTCTGGCAGGGGGACAGGCCCCCACCAGCTCTCCAATAGGTGCATGACATGTGGTCAAAAGTCAAAGTGTCAATGGTCAACATTTGACCAGTCAAAGGTCAGACTTTTGACCAAAGTCAAAGAACAAGAAATGGCAGGTGACCAAAAATGGCAGGTAATGTCTTACAAAATAAGACAACCTTTTCTGACTTGGACAACCTCCAGTCAGACCATATGAAGGCCTCTGATTGAGCACAAACTCCTTTGGCTCAGTCAGGACAACTTATTTATGATAGTAAAAGAAGAACGTTAGGTTCAATCGAGTGCTAGCACGATTTCCTTGAACCTAATTGAATCTCATTCAGATCAATTGAACTAGATCAGTTCAATTGATGATCACCAGATTCAAACCCTTGTTTGTGTGACCCAGTTAGGTTCAGTTCTGTATGGTAATGGGATATGTCATGATCTCTATCATCGACATCATCGAAACTCCTTTCGATGGATCAGAACTCTTCTGATTCGAACAGCTAGAATGATCGATCATCTAAATCATTCTAATTGCTCCCAAAATCCACCAGTGACACCTAGCAGTATATGGTGGCAACCCATCAGAGCTGAATGCGAACCTCTTGGTGCAGCTACCTGTGTGATTAAGTTCTTCTATCTTGAGCCCCGATCAGATTAGGGTTAAGGTGAACTCGTCAAACCCTAGTCTCTGTCATATGATGTAATCATTCGATTCGAAGTCCAATGTGAAAATCTAAATAGAAACTCTTTCTATTATTTCACTCTGCCATGGCCATGGGCTTCTGGACTTGATTCTCATGATCATCATAGGGCTGCTCCTCTACCACCGAGGTAGATAGATTCCATCTTGATGCAATCCAGTTCCTACAATGAACATGCTATAGCCAACATACACCTCAGGGTTCCATATGGCTAGGAGACCGAGTAATGGTGTAGTCAAACTATAACACCCTCAAGGTGAACTGCCGATGCACCTCAGGTCAAAGAACCAGACACACTACTGCAGCATCGAGTCAGTCATTGACGAGAAGGTAGACTCCCTAATGACTACTCGAGGTGGTCACGCTCAGTGCCCTCGTTCTCTAACGAGTACCTGTACTCTCGCTCCGGTGTCTCCACACCGTAGACTCAAGACTCATCTACTAAAGAGAAGCGATTGTACACCAACCTTCCGGATCAATCACCATCCTCGTGATGATCCTATGGTCGGGAGCATTTTATGAGTTAATAATGATTATTCATGTCTTAAATTTTCAACTCTTGAAAATATGAATTATCATTACCATTAACTCAAAGGATGTATCACAGACACTAAATACACATATGTGATAGAAAATAACCCATTTTATTGATTATAGTCAAAATTATAATTTTGCCCCTAGAAGTGTATTACAAGTGTCAGCCAATTCTGGCTTCTAGGGCACATATATCTAACAATCTCCCACTTGTCCTAAAGCCAATTGGCTACAAGTCTAAGTCCCATCTTCTCAAGGTGGGCTTCGATCTTCTGCTGGCCCAACGGCTTTGTAAGTGGGTCTGCCACATTATCTGCGGAGTTGACTCTCTTGACCTCGACATAACCTTCTCGAGGTAATCGCGGATGAGGTGGTATCGCCGCTCAATGTGCTTGGATTTCTGGTGAGACCTCGGCTCCTTAGCAAGGGCTATGGCGCCATTGTTGTCGCAGTATAGAGGAATGGCATCTGATGGCATTACTCCGATTTCTGCAGCAAACTTCTTGTACCAGAATGCTTCCTTCGCAGCCTCTGATGCAGCGATATATTCTGCTTCCATGGTGGAATCTGCTATCACCATTTGCTTGAAACTCTTCCAGCTGACAGCACCACCATTGCACACAAACAGACTCCAGATGTCGACTTTCGATCATCTATATCGGACATGAAATCCGAGTCTGTGTATCCCTGGACTTGGAGTTCTCCGTTACCAAAGACCAACATCATATCCTTAGTTCTTCTCAAGTACTTAAGGATACATTTCACAGAAGTCCAGTGTTCTTCACCTGGATTTGACTGATATCTGCTTGTGACACTCACAGCATGGGCTATATCAGGTCGTGTACATAGCATGGCATACATGAGGCTCCCTATTGCAGAAGCATAAGGGATCTTGCTCATGCGTTCTATTTCCTCAGGTGTGCTAGGGCACATCTTCTTGGAAAGATGAATACCATGTCTGAAGGGTATTAATCCCCTCTTAGAGTTTTCCATACTAAACCTCTTTAGTACTTTCCTCTATGTACATCTTCTGTGAAAGTCCTAGCATCCTATTCGGTCTATCCCTATAGACCTTAATTCCTAGAATAAAGGATGCTTCACCTAGGTCTTTCATGGAGAATTCCTTGGACAACCATATTTGACTGATTGTCAACATGGGAATATCATTCCCAATAAGGAGGATGTCATCCACGTACAATACGAGGAAGACAACAGCGCTCCCACTGACCTTTTTGAAAACACACGGTTCCTCTTCATTTTTGATGAAACCAAACTTTTTGATCACATCATTGAAATGAGTGTTCCAGCTCCGAGATGCTTGCTTAAGTCCATATATGGACCTTTGCAGCTTGCAAACCTTGTGATCAGTATCACTGGATGTGAAACCTAGCGGCTGTTCCATATAGATATCTTCCTCAAGATATCCATTTAAGAATGCCGTTTTCACATCCATTTGCCATATTTCATAATCGAAATAGGCTGCAACGGCAAGCAATGTGCGGATGGATTTTAGCATAGCCACTGGGGAAAAAGGTATCCTGATAGTCAATGCCTTCGCGTTGACTATAACCTTTTGCCACTAGTCTAGCCTTGAATGTCTCCACATTCCCATCTGCACCAATCTTTCTCTTGAAGATCCATTTACACCCAATAGGTACTATACCTTCTGGTGGATCTACCAAGGTCCAGACTTGGTTTGAGTGCATCGAGTCAATTTCTGACTGCATTGCCTCTAGCCATTTCTCGGAGTCGATATCTGATATCGCCTCGTTGTAGGTTTTGGGATCATCACCATGAGCACCATTACCTACGAGGAACATTTTCCTCTACTTCCTCTGAAATAATACCTAAGTATCTTTCAGGGGGATGGGAAAACTCTTTCCGATCTACGAGGTGGAGGAGGTAGTGTTCTTATTGGCTCAACCTGATTTGGTTCCAATTGGTCCTTAGCTCGTTGTACTTGTGAGACTTTCTCATCAAGCTTGATCTGCTTTCCAATGCCGCTATCTTGAATAAACTATTTTTCAAGAAAGATGGCATGTCGACTCACAATCACATTGTGGTCTTCTGGAATGTAGAAATAGTATCCTAATGACTCTTTAGGATATCCTATGAATCGAGCTCTGAAAGGACCTAAACTCTAACTTGTCCGCTTGTTGTCTTTTGACATGAGCCGGACAACCCCAAATTCTGAGATGACTCAGACTTGGTTTCTTACCGTGCCATATCTCATACGGTGTGGTAGGAACGGTTTTAGAGGGAACCCTATTCAGTAGATAAATTGAAGTTAACAATGAGTGTCCCCAAAGAAAATCAGGGAGGTCTGTGAAGCTCATCATGGATCGAACCATATCCAATAGAGTCCGATTTCTCCGTTCTGAAACCCCATTGAGTTGAGGTGTTCCTGGTGGAGTCCATTGAGAGACTATGCCATTTTCCTTTAGATAGTCTAGGAATTCTCGGCTAAGGTATTCACCTCCTCGATCTGATCGAAGAACCTTAATGGGTTTTTCAGTTTATTTTTTTTTCTACTTCATGTCTGAATTCTTTGAACTTTTCAAAAGCTTCAGACTTGTGTCTCATAAGATACACATACCCATACCTAGACAGATCATCGATAAAGGTAATGAAGTAGACAAAATTGCCTCTAGCCGGCACATCAAATGGGCCGCACACATCAGTATGTACTAGGGCAAGGAGATCTGTGGCCCTTTCCCCATGTCCTACAAAAGGGAGTTTAGTCATTTTGCCTTGAAGACAAGGATTCACAAGTTGGATATGACTCGGAAGTCAATGGACTCAATAGCCCATTTTTCTCCAATTTGTTGATCCTATCTTCTGCTATATGACCTAATCTCAAGGTGCCATAGATATCTATCGTTTGGACTATCCCTAGGTCGTTTGGCATTCACGTTTTGCTCGAATAAACAGAGCATAAAGACCATCCAGAAGGAAACACATTCCTTCTTGTTCATAATCAGGGTAATCGACCTAGGCTAAGTAGGGCAGTCTCCGACTTCACAATGGTCATTGCTGTTAAGCAATGGAAACACTTTTCCTTTGACATCGGCCTTTTTCTTCGGCTTCTGCCTTTCTTCTTCTTTGATCCTTCCACCTTTTGCTTTTTCACAGACTTCTTTTTCTTTCCATAAGACTTTCTTTTGGAAGAAGTCCGTTCCATAGCAAGAACTGAGCCTTTAGAACCTTTCATAGAAAGCTCAGCGGTAACCAGCATATTCATTAATTCGGCCAAGGAATTTTGAAGTTTATGCATGTGGTAATTCATGATGAATTGCCCATATGCATCAGTCAAGGATTGCAGAATAATATCGTTCTGCAGGTCCAAGTCTAACTTCACACCGAGCTTCTCAAGCTCTTCCATGTCCTTGATCATTGTCAGACAGTGATCTTGGACTGACTGCCCATCACGCATCTTAGCCTTAAAAAGTCATTTTGTGACTTGATATTTGGCTGCGCGACTCTGTTCACCAAACATCTCCTGTAGGTGAGCCAACATTTGGCGAGCAGTCCCGATATCTTCATGTTGGCGCTGGAGCTCATCAGACATCGAGCCCAACATGTAATATCTGGCCTTATTATCTTCGTCTATCCATTTTTTCAGAGAGACGCTCTCTGTTCAACAGGATGGACGGGCTGGTAAGGTGGGAGGGTCCTGGTCCAAAACATGGGTTAACTTCTCGAAACCCAAAATAATTTTGTAGTTCCTGAGCCAATCTTTATAATTGGGTTCGGTCAGTCTATGTGTGTCCAGGATACGTGCCAATGGGTTGGACGCAGACATTTTCCTATAGAGAGTCAAAGATTCTAGTTAGATACTGTAATTATGACTTGACCAATTTGTTTAGGGATTTTATTTTTAAACTCGGATCCCTACACTCCCTCTGTAGAGATGCAAAAATCTCCATGATTAATGATTTCTAGTGGGTGGTGCGGTCTCACCAACTGACTCATCACCTCACCTAACAGTTATTGGTGATGGGTTAGCCAATGAGTGAACAACTCTTGTTCAATGATTCTCTAATCATGGTGCACCCAAACTTGGTCTCTAATTCATGAATCTCACCGTATCCGAGAATTTGATCCACTCCTTAGTTAAGTCAGACCCACCATTTGCATAGACTGGGTTCCTAATTGAGTCTCTCATCGTATCCGAAATATTGAGCCCAACTCATCCTCCAGCCCATAGCATCCAATGCCTAATAGACATGGTTGCATCTTCCCGGTGCAACTGAGCCACTGTATCCAGTCGAGAACAATTCAACCCGGGAAGGGCCCGCACATCTACAATGGTGGAAGACCTCAGACTTATTCTTTTCTTAGGGAGAATTGATTCAGGTCTCATTAAACTAGACTTGGCTTAGTCATAACAATTATGACTAACCTAGTGGCATGGGTTAGCTCGGATTATTGACCACCTCAGATCAGAACTGTGGCAACAGATATGGCAGGTAAGTGAGACCGATGGAAGGAATATGCCATTAACTCGTACAAGAACGCATTCAGGTCGAGTAGCTTCCAATTAAAAATCAGTCGGTCGTCTATGCCAAACTTACCTTAGACACCAAATTATTGAGCCAGAACCAATTGGGTTAGCCTACAATCCAGACTCTAACCTCTGAGCCTAATTGGTCTTGCTTGATCGTGACTCGATCTTGACCCAGACTTAATCCTATTAGGCTGGTCAATTTAAGCATTGTTGATCCCATCTAACCAACTCTTGATTCGGTTTGATCAACCGCTTAGACCTAATTGAGCTACCCAAGCCCGAACCCAGTATTATGAATATGTCTTAGATTTGAAATTCTTAATTTTAGACCTAATTAATATTTCATAAACTTAATTCTTAATTAAGTAGGGTTCATAAACAAAATATGCACAATAAATCCTAGGGTTTCAGGATCTAGGGTTTTGCAGAAAGTAAGTTTTGGGTTTCTGATTAAGGATGAACATGCAGCACCCCTACACATCATAAGAATATCCCATCGAATGGGAAGAGAGGGCCTTTAAACCCTTCTTCATTCTTAAGACCGGACGGCCAAGAGGAATGCCTTAATCAGGAACATTCAATACTACAAAACAGTATCAGATCTATATCATATATCTCATATACAAAGTAGATCTAATCATGGCATTTTTGCATACATCTCATGTATCGAATCATGCATGTTTTTAGATCTAAATTATCTCATAATAATCTAAAAATTAGATTTAAATTGATCTTATCAAAATAAACCCTAATCTAGACAACTATGTAGAACTATTCTACAACTAGTCTAGACATGCAGCAATCACATCTCATATGATGTTTCAAAAATTAAATAATTTTATTTGCTATTTTTCAGATGTTATTATAACACTTATAATATCAAAAAATAGTAAATAAAAAGATCTAAAGTATGATTTAATCAGATTAAATCAAGAACATGCAAGACTATTCTATAGAACTATTCTATTCTAGAACTAGTCATGCATATCTTCTAATCTTAGATCCTAATTATTTAATTTTAATTTTTTTTGATTTCAGATATGATCACATCTTATGTGATATCTAAAATCAATTATTTTTTGATTAAAATAAATTTAAAATTAGATCTAAACAATTTTAGAACCATGGCTCTGATACCAGTTGAAGGGAAATCCTGATTTCCCGATCTAGGTTTGTTCAGATCTGATCGGATCAAGAGATATATTTCAAAAATTTTTCTATTGATCCCAATCAGATCTTGATATGTTTCAGATATGATTCTTATTATTTTAATAAAATAAAATTAAAAGATAAATTAAATCAAATTTAATTTACCTGATCTGGGTAATCCTATTACCCTGTTGATGATCCTGTTTGCAGCGGAAGGTTCTGGATCTTAGCCATGCAAGTGCCTAGCCTCTACCAGTATCCACTCGGATTGGATCTGGAGATCCTCTTCTTCTCTATCATGCCTCCAAAAATTAGATCTGGATCTGATCTAGAGGATCTTCAAAACTCTTTTTGAAGATGAGTAGTCATCCTTTGCAGCAGCGCAGCCTTCTTACTTTTGATCGCCTTTCTTTGATCTAAATCTCACCAACCAAGGTTCAAAACTCCTTTTGGACGTGGAGAGCAAGGGGAGAAGGTGGTTTGGCATGGAGAGGGAGGGGAGAGGCAGCCTTGGGGCATGGGGAAACTATGATCTCATCATATATCCAAACTGAGTTGGATACAGGGTCTTATTTATAGACTAGCTATGATCCAACTCCTCTTCTTCCCAACCAATCACAACCCTTTGTGAAATCAGATCTAAATCTGATTGGTGGGAATAGAGTCCCCTGGATTCCTCCTTAGAGGGTGCCTAAGACCAGTCAAAGTTGGTTCTTAGAAGAACTCTAATTGGAATCCAAAAAGGAGATGGAGTCCTTATCCAACAAGGACTCCTAGGCGCCTCCAACTTGGGCACATGCCTAGAGTGGCGTGCACCCTTCTCCTTGCCAGGTTCTGGTAGGGGGATAGGCCCCCACCAGCTCTCCAATAGGTGCATGACATGTGGTCAAAAGTCAAAGTGTCAATGGTCAACGTTTGACCAGTCAAAGGTAGACTTTTGACCAAAGTCAAAGAACAAGAAATGGCAGGTGACCAAAAATGGTAGGTAATGTCTTATAAAATAAGACAACCTATTCTGACTTGGATAACCTCCAGTCAGACCATATGAAGGCCTCTGATTGAGCACAAACTCTTTTGGTTCAGATAGGACAACTTATTTATGATAGCAAAAGAAGAACGTTAGGTTCAATCGAGTGCTAGCACGATTTCCTTGAACCTAATTGAATCTCATTCAGATCAATTGAACTAGATCAGTTCAATTGATGATCACCAGATTCAAACCCTTATTTGTGTGACCCAGTTAGGTTCAGTTCTGTATGGTAATGGGATATGTCATGATCTCTATCATCGACATCATCGAAACTCCTTTCGATGGATCAGAACTCTTTTGATTCGAACAGCTAGAATGATCGATCATCTAAATCATTCTAATTGCTCCCAAAATCCACCAGTGACACCTCGCAGTATATGGTGGCAACCCATCAGAGCTGAATACGAACCTCTTGGTGCAGCTAATTGTGTGATTCTGTTCTTCTATCTTGAGCCCCGATCAGATTAGGGTATAGGTGAACTCGTTAAACCCTAGTCTCTGTCATATGATGTAATCATTCGATTCAAGTCCAATATGAAAATCTAAATAGAAATTCTTTCTATTATTTCACTCTGCCATGTTCATGGGCTTCTGGACTTGATTCTCATGATTATCATAGGGCTGCTCCTCTACCATCAAGGTAGATAGATTCCATCTTGATGCCATCCAGTTCCTACAATGAACATGTCATAGCCAACATACACCTCAGGGTTCCATATGGCTAGGAGACCGAGTAATAGTGTAGTCAAACTATAACACCCTCAAGGTGAACTACCGATGCACCTCAGGTCAAAGAACCAGACACACTACTGCAGCATCGAGTCAGTCATTGACGAGAAGGTAGACTCCCTAATGACTACTCGAGGTGGTCACGCTCAGTGCCCTCGTTCTCTAATGAGTACCTATACTCTCGCTTTGGTGTCTCCACACCATAGACTTAAGACTCATCTACTAAAGAGAAGCAATTGTACACCAACCTTCCGGATCAATCACCATCCTCGTGATGATCCTATGGTCGGAGCAATTTATGAGTTAACAATGATTATTCATGTCTTAAATTTTCAACTCTTGAAAATATGAATTATCATTACCATTAACTCAAAGGATGTATCACAGACACTAAATACACATATGTGATAGAAAATAACCTATTTACTGCTTTGAGTCAAAATTACAATTTTGCCCCTAGAAGTGTATTATAAGTGTCAGCCAATTCTGGCTTCTAGGGCACATATATCTAACATGATCATGGACTGACTGTCCTTCATACATCTTCATATTAAACAACTTTTTAGATACTTTAGAGCATGCAATGTGGTTCTGTTCACCATACAACTCTTGTAAATGATCAATCATTGCCCTGCCAGTAGGCATATCCTCATGTGGGCTTTATAACTCATTTGACATTAAAGCCAACATGTAACACTTCACCTTATTTTTGTCTTCCATCCATTTTTCTTTTGCAGCCGTCTGATGGGCACTCATTGGAAAATGTATCCCAAAGCCAATCATCAGCCAATTGATGATTCAGCTATATTATAATTATAATTAATTTATTAATTAATAAAATATATTTCTAGCATTTTTTATCATAAGATTTCATCTTCTAACGAACTCCACTATTGTGATGAAGTTCTTAGGATTATTTAGGTTCAATAAAAAGAGAATTTATCGATTAGTCCTTAAAACTATTCAAGATCAAATGATAGGTTGCTAATAAGGATGACAACGTCTATCGATCATAGATCTCTATGTGCCATATAAGTTGATTGTCCTTTTAACCAAGGAGTATAGAGATACTGGTATGGCATACAGGTGAGATGTAAGGATACATCATCATTGCATATGACCAATTTTAGAGTACTCTGCTATCGAGAATGTCTCTAATGGGATATAGGTATAAGTATCCCTTAGACTTAAGATCACCTCAGTAGCTTACAAGCAACTCACTGTGCTTTGGTATCAGACTAATTAAATTTCTAATTTAGTAATGGAAGGCTTCTAGGCATAGTCAAATACTTGCAAAGTTGGTGTATGATTAAGATAGGATTAACCACTCCTAAAGTCGGAGAAGAATGCATTACTGTATTTCAATATAGCTAAATCTCGGTCAGGATAATCCATGAGATAGATTTGGTATTTCAAAATATAGTGTGGATAGCAAGATTAAAGTTGACAATTGAACTCTTAGGTGTCCTATGAGCATTTTGATCAAGGGTATAAATTATATGAAAATCATATCCACATGGGTTCTAAGAATATTGTTCTACACATTCGACCTATCCAACCGTCGGATACCATTACTAGATGGTCACTTTGATTGGTACAAAAATTTATTCCTATGCTACCAGCTTAGGTTAAGACCTATGAGGTCATACATATTAGAGTTCATGATATGATTGGATAGTTGATCAACGATTAAGAATCATTCTAAGATTAAACGATCAATACGATTGATGTTTAACCTAGTACAAGTATTGCAGGAGGATCAATTAGCAATTGGATTGTTAATTAGCTTAGTTTGATTAAGTCAGAGGATTGAGATTAAGTCTAATTAAATATAATTTAATTAAATTTTGTTTGGACTTGATTGAATAAAGTCTAATTGGTTTATTGGATAAGCCAAGTGCAAGGAATAACTAGTCCTAGTTCAACTAGGACTTGGTTCAATCAAATTTTCTAATTTAATTAGAAAATTTAATTTAATTTAATCTAATTAAATTAAGTCCATAATTGGGTTGGGGTCTAATTTAATTGGGTTGACTTACTTTTGATTTAATTTGGTTTGAGAAACCATATTTGACCAAGTCAAATATGGAATCCTAGTAAGACTAGGATTCATCTTGCTTGCACCACCTATATCTCATGCCCCCATGCCCTTTTCTCTCTTGGTTTTTAGTGAGAAATCTCCTCTCCCAGCAATTTCATGCATGCCTACCCTTGTCCTCTCTTTCCTATATGAAAATTAGTTTGTGGACTAAGTCAAAGGTAGGTAGTTTGTTATGATTTTGGATTCTATGAGATGGAATCCTAACAAACTAAAATTCATCTCTTGCATGTCGTCCACTCTCCCTATTTTCTCTGTGATTTATTCAATGGAAAAGAAGGAGTTTTTGTGCACCTTTCCTTCACTACTACAGAGCAGGAATGCGATAGTGGTTTATAACTGCTATTGTAGCACAAAAAACTGTTGCTATATGCTATAGCAATGGTTAGCTATCTACTGCCACTGCATCCATCACTTTAGGTCTATAATAGCAGTTGTTGCAGCTGTTTTGAGAACCACTGCCATAGAGCACCTATTGTAGTGATTTCTATACCGCTACCATAGCTTGACCTATGGCAGTGGTTATGTAACCACAGCCATAGGCTCTATAGCAGTAATTATATAACTGCTGCCATAGGCTTTATAGCAGTGATTATGGAACCGCTGCCATAAACTTATCTATGGCAGCAGTTATGTAACCATTGTCATTGGTCTAATGCAACGGTTGACATATTATCTAAGATAGTGGTTGACACGTCTATGACAGCGATTGTAAAATCACTATCGTAGCTTTCAAATAATTAAAAAAAAAAATTATTTTTTATATATTTTACCTAATAAATGCAAAGATATGTAACATAAAAAGATATTATAAACATAAAAATATTTTTAAAATACTAAAATTTTATTATCGAATAAAATTTATTATAATATTTTTTAAAAAAATACATCAAAAGTCTCTTAAATCTACATCATCATCGTCATCGAAAGATGAAGCCAAAGCTAGTGCTAGAATGCGGGCCAACATATCCTTAAAGCCCATGAAGATACCTCCAAAACGTGCACTGAGCATCGGCACCATGTCTCTCACGATGCCCGTCAGATGAGATGCACGCTCCTCAGCTCAATCTGCCCACATTGCAGCATGATCTGCCCATGCCAATGCCTTCTGAAGCTTCTTTCAACTAACAACATCAAAAGCCTGTGAAGAGATACTCATCTTAGATCAATAGCTGATCAACGTATGTCCAGGCCTGCATCAGATCCTTCTAGAGTGCTCAGATCCTAAGACTTGAGATAGATTGTCATAGAGGCTAGAGGTATCCGAGCCCTCGCTCTTGAGTGCATCTAACTAATCCTGTAATTATAAATTTGGATAAAATTTTATAAGAAATGCTATAATACTAATCATATATACTAATATATTTAATACTTACAAAAATTCTCCCAATCGCAGCATTCATCGGCCTGACCTTCTTATCCGTACGGCTGCATTGAAAGATCTCGCTATGGCTGAGCATCATTCCATCTCTCATCAGCTATAATAATGGATCAGTTTATCAAAAATATGAAAAAAAATATCAATATAATTTATATAGTAAGATTTAGAATTCATTACCTCTCTATGCATACGACTGGTCATAGACTCATGGTCGAAAGCGTGCGTATACTCTTGGACTGTCTGATTCTTTCAGTTCTTACTGAAGGAAGCCTAACAAGTATCTAAATAAATAATAAATATTTAAAAATATTTAAATATAACTATAAGCATATTAAAAAATTTAAAAGTTAGTAATTTTACCTCGACTCTTGGCTCCTCTAATGTGTAACCATCCTCTTCCACTAACTCAGAGGACAGTCTTGTATCCAAGAAACAAGCTCCTTTGGAGTGTCTCGTCCATGCTCGAGCCATCCTCTATGGAGCTTGACCTTGTAGCCCTGGTACAACTCTTCGATCTTCTTCAGTTGGGCATCTCGAGCCCTCTCGTGATCAGAAAAGTCATACCTTCTCTACACAAAGTTATCAAAAGTTAGTTACAAAATTATTCTAATCAAACATAATGTAAATATGTAAAATCCATAAATATAATTAAGATGCACTTACCCATATCTCCTCCCACACTTGGTTCCTGATAGCAGCATCCATCAATTGCCAGTCACTAGGCTCTAGGGAATAATGCTTGACTGCCTCACAAGCACTCCAAAAAGGGAATGCATCTCCCATACAGTCTCTCCTACTGGCCTCCTCTCCGCATCATACTGCACCATCACTTGATACTGGCAGTTCCACACATGCACCATACATGTGGGATCGAAAAATATCCAATTGGATGATGCACCTACAATGAAAATACGTTATGCAAATATATAAGCATACAAATACTATATAAAAAATAAAAAAATAATCTAATAAAAATATACACTCAAATACTGGTGGAGTAGCATGTATCAGAGACGTGGGTGATGGTGGAGGCTTAGATGCCGGTGGAGTAGATGTCGTCAGTGGAGTAGATGCTAGTGGTGGAGTTCCTTGAGCAGCCGATGCAGAGGTGGATGGAGTATGCTCCGACTGCTCCTCAGATGCTGAACTCCGCGTAACCCGCTGAGGGGTAGGGGTGAAAGCTAGATGGCATTTTGGTGCCATCGTGATCTACAATGTTAATAAATATTAACCAATATAACATGTTGAACAATAATCAAAGATATGCCTAGGTATCGTAAGTTTTCCAACATTAATGAACAATAATCAAAGATATGCACAACAAGATATAAACATTCAGAAAATGTTATCCAATAAATTCTACAACATTAATAATATTTATAAATAATCAAGGATGAGCAACAGTCATAGATCCAATCTTTTGCATAAACCTGGATGTTAATTCAGAAATCTGAAAGAAGAAAGAAGTAGATGATGGTGGCACCTTAGGTCTTAAAGTTAGAACCTTGGAGGGACATATCAAATTGTATTTGTATCCATCGAGCTAGCTCGCTCAGAAGCCGATCCAGCTCCATGCTTGAGACAATCGACTTCATGCTTGAGACATCCGACTCGGGCCCTCCCCCAGTCGGCTCGATCTTGGCTTGAGCCAGCTCGGCTGTGTAATCAAGCTAATTCGATTGTGTGCCATCCCCTATTCTTGGTTGTCTCCACCCTCCCCTTATCATTTTGACTACCCATCTACCACTCAATCTCCATCGCTGGCAAGGCCAGACCCCCTCCCTGATCCCTTTCTCCCTCTCTTGATCCCCTCTCTCCCTCTCTCGATCTCCTTGCCGACAAGGCTGGACCCCCTCTCTCCCTCTCTTCCTTTCTCAATCTCTCTCATCGGTGATGGGTGAGGCTGAACCCCTCCTCACTCTCTCAATCACCCTCATCGATGAGGCCAGACCCCTCCTTCCTCTCTCTCTCTCTTGATCTCCCTTATCGATGATGGCAGTGAGCAGAACCCCTCCCTCTCTCTCCCTCTCCCATTCTTAGTTTTGGATCCTATAATTAGTCAAGATACTCGAAATCCATTAGATCTGGGTGTGTTTAAGTACAGACTCATTGGATATTCAGTTGGATTCGTACTAGTAATTAATGGGTCGACCTGATATCCTTTTGACTCAAAACCCATGATAGGTCTACGTTCAGTGATTAATAAAATAATACTATAAATATTATTAACTACACGAGAGGGGTTGCATTGAGCTCGAAAGGTTGTCGATGATGGTGCTAGGAGGAGATGTGGCGCTAGTGCTAACGAAATGCTAGCAAGATAGTGGAGATAGAAGAGAGAAGAGAGTGAAAGAGTGAAAGAGAGAGAGGGAGAGAGAGGGAGGGGGGTCCGCGTGGGAGGGGTCCGGTAGGAGCTAGGGGAGGGAGGGGGAGGGCGGGGTGGTGGAGCTGGGGGATGAGGGAGGGCACGGGGGGTGGTGGGATGCGGAGGGCAAGGTGGCTGCTAGGAGGAGGCAGGAGGATGGTGGCCGATGGTGGGCGGATGGGGGGAGGGTGGTAGGCGGGCGACGTGACGATCGGGGAGGGGAGGATGGTTGGGGCCGGTTGGGGATGGGAGGGGCAAGCGGCTTGGGCTGTAGAGGGCATGTGGCTATTCAAGGGGGGAATTACGATGGGAAGGGGGGGGGAATCAGGGAAGGGTGGTGGCAGCCAAGGATGCGGGGGCAAGGGGTGGCGGTCGGGGAAGGGAAGGGCAGCACGAGGTGGGGATGAGCGAGGGGTTGACGAGCACGAGGTGGGCAATGACCGCCAGGAAGGGGCCGACGGGGGGGCGGGACGAGCGGGAGGGGGGGTGGCATGGCACGGGCAGGGGGTGATGGCTGCTGGGATAGGCAAGCGAAGGGGGAGGAGGGGCGGTGCCAATCAAGGGGGGAGGAGAGGCGGAGCGGACTGATGGGGAAGGACTTGGGTGGAGTCTCACCGACGATGGAGAGGAGGGGAGAGAGAGAGCATGCACGGAAGGAAAAAAAAATTTGATGATTTTTAACCTAACCTACAGTAGTGGTTTTCGAACTGCTGCCATAGATCTATGGCAACGGTTACTGAAAACCACTGCAATAGATCTATGACAGCAGTTTTCTAATCGCTGCGATAGATTTATAGCAGTGATTTTCAGTAATCGCTACCATAGGTTAGAAATTAATTTTTTTCTAAATATTATATAATTTTAAAATTTAATGCTCATCTTCATTATTCATTATCTAAATAATTATCAATAGAATGTCATCATGAAAGATCATCTTGATCCGATGGCCCTAGCTTCATCAATCAAAAAGTTTGATTTCGACTATCATGAATGATGATACAATGATCTAATAGACGGAGACCTTCGATCAGTCCAATAATTGGCAAAGATAATCTCGGTGATATTTGTAGCATACTATCAAAGTTTCACTTCAATCGGATATCGTTATCATGGTCAATTTAGTATGAAATAATTTTGACTATTAAATTAGAAACAAGCAATCAAAAGACTAAATGACGTCCGATTATGAGATAATTTTTTAGTTAAATAATCTTTGCTATAATTTTAATCATTTTATATGGTGATGATAGTAAAATTTAAATCATTTTCTTATGAACTGCTCATGTTAAGCAGATATTGCAAAAGCACGAGCATAACAACCAACGAATTTTAAGAACGATTATCAGGTGATGTATAGTTTTAGATCATTTCTAGTCTCACGAGTTGAATTTTATAATCACCACCATAAAAAATAATTAAAGTAGTAGCCATGATCATTTATAAAAAAAAGTTATCTTATAATCGGACACCATCTGATCCTTTGATCCCTCGTTTATCATTTAATGATCAAAATTAACCTATACTAAATTGACCAAGATAAAAATATTTGATTGAAGTAAAACATTGATATTATGCTACAAATATAATCAAGATCATCATTGTAGATTTTTGGATCCATCGAAAGTCTCCATCTATCAGATCATTGCATCATCATTCGTGGTCGTCGAAATCAATTTTTTCTGATCGATGAAGCTTGGGCCATCGGATTGAGGCAACCTTTTGCGACAATACTCTAATAATAATTATTTAGATAATTAACGATAAAGATGGATATTAAATTTTAAAATTATATAATATTTAAATAAAAAATAAAAAAATATATGGCAGTGGTTACAAATAATCGCTGCCATAGATCGACTTATCACAATGATTACAAGAAACCGCTGCTATAGGAACAACCTATAGCAGTGATTTTTCTAACTGCTACTATTGATCTGATATATGATAGTGGTTGTCATTAACCGCTACTATAGATTGGACCTATTATAGCAGTTACAAAGAACTGCTGCTATAGGTTAAACTTATTGTAGTGGTTACAAAGAATCACTGCCATAAGTCAGCCTATGGCAATGGTTTCTTATAACTGCTGCTATAGGTCGACCTATAGCAGCGGTTCCTTTTAACCACTGTCCTAGACTCTGTTGTAGTGATTTCAAAAATTGCTACCATAGTATGCGCTGCCATAGGCTCTTTTTGTAGTAGTGCTTGTGGTTCATGGCTAAAAATAGGAGGGGATGCCTAAGGGTTGGGCACCCCAATAACTTGCCTATGTTCGACATGCCTTGTTTAGGTATTTGAGCCAGACAAGACTCTTCCATATCTCTATATATGAGATTTATTTTGATCTACTTTTTGGATTGATTCCATACCATTGAGATGACTCTTGGGCATGTGAAAAATCAGAGAGAGAGACCCTTGGGGCATGGGGATTTTAAGACACCAATCTAGGTGTCTAGGTGAGAGAAAAGAGAAGAAGAAGAGAGTCTTCTTCTAGAGTCTTTTGCCCTTTCTTTCTCCTCCTCTTTCATAGAGATTTTTGAGTATTATTTCAAATCAAAAGTCTCTTTCCTTTCTTTTGATTTTTTAGAGTATCCAAGTCTTGAAGAAGGAAGCATCGGATCAATCGTTGAAGAAGGTTCAGCACAGTACTAGCATACTATGCTGATTTCCTACATTGGTCTTTTAATCAGGGTTCGTGGGCTCATGTGGATATATCTTAGAGGCCAGAAGTGTGTACAGTTTGGAGCTTCATCCTTCAACCTAGATCAGTAAGTTAGAATGTCTAACTTGTACAGGTAATATGGATCTGATCCTATGTTATATATCTACAATAGGTCTAGTGTAGATCCATGTTGATGTGATCAACATATCTTTTACTTTTAATATTTTAAAATTTTGATTTAACCTCATACTATAATCATGTAATACATTCTTAGATCTAGGGGTTCTCTATTTTATAAATTAATTTTGATTAATCTCTATCTTTTGCTGCCTAGATTTGAAAAGTTTCAAGATCTAGCCCTGAAATCCTAGATCTGATTCATTCAATTGATATCAGAGCCTAGGTTCATTATTACATGATTATTTTTGCATGTTTAGATTATTTTCTAGATTAAATCTAACTTTTAATCTAATTATTAAATCTAAAATTAAAAAATTATGATCACACAGACTGATTATAAGATTGTCCTACTGTAAGGTCTACCCCTTATAGTGGAGAGGTTGTCCTAGTTCGTGAAGATCTTTTTTTTATCATAAATTTATTTGATATGATTTGATTTTATTTATAATTTATTAGATTTAAAAGAATTTTAGATCTAAAAATAAAAATTTTAGATTGCACGGATTGATTGTATGGTTGTCCTACTGTAAGGTTTATCCCTTATAGTAGAGAGGTTGTCCTAGTACGTGCCGATCTAAAATATTAATCATAAAATTTTAGATTAGATTTAAAAAATCTTATAATCTAATTAAAAATATTTTAATCTAATTTTAATCATCATAAATGTATTAGATTTGATGTAAGATAATTTATGATTGATTGGCGCTGAAACTATATTAACTACATGAACCTATTTAGATTAGATCTAAAGTAGTTTCATGCTTATCTTATTTACATTTTGATTATGAATCGAACATACAATTTGATTGGTAGAATCATATTATAAAAATATTTTATAAATATTAAAATTATTTTCAAAAAGCTAAACCCCAACCCTCAGCCCAAAACTTAATTAAGAATTAAGAAGTTGTTTGATTAGGATCTAGGATTGTGAATTCAAGATTCTAAGATACAAATCATAACACATTGGGTTAAATAGGTTAGTGGGGATTAGGTCCATTAACTAGATTAGACCTAGGATTAGATTAAAGAATGGACTAAATCTAATCAATTGTTGTCTTAGATTAGATCAAAGATTCTTTTGATCAATTATAATAGTTGTAGTTGGTCAAGTCCATGTCTTTAACGAGACCCAAGATTGACTTGATTCTTGGTTATGTGGTCTAGCATGAACTGTTAGGTTAATCTAATCAAGGCTAATCAAATCAGTTGGTGTCTAAAGTAAATCAGTTCGATGATCTTTAATTAACAGCCTACTTACTTGGATATTTTTTATGGTGTCTAACGAAAGCTTTGGCAGACCCTTCCACTGATCAAACTTACTTGATCTATTAATGAAATTATATATTGATCGGATCACTTGACTATTCGAGTTGACCCATATCAGCTAGGTAAATCAGTGTGACTGATTTTGGTGCTCCTAGACTAGTTTATTATTAATCTCCCTTAAGCTAACTTGGTGAAGCCAGTGGAAGGATCATGGCAAGCTGATTCATCTGACCTTCTCTCTTTTTTAATTAAAATCTACTAAAATTATTAGATCTTTAAAATAAAATAGTTATGGTGATAACTAGATCATAGCCTTCCATTAAGTAGATGATAATGGGTCAATTAGTTGGATAATCATTGGAGGCCCATAGGCCTGGTGCTTATCTGCTAATGGAATTATCATTCATAATATAATTTTTTGGCTGCATCTCTCTAAATGGTGATTAGGTTGACCAACCATAGTTGGATTTAATCATTCATTAGTTAGATGGACCAAGTATGATAATGTTAATGGTTGGACCTAACCGAAACTTTCAGTGGAGGTCCTAACCTATTGAAAAGATACCTAGGATAAATTTAAATTACTATAAATTATTTGAAGAAATAATTGGTTATGAACCTATCCTTAGATGTACATAAGTTGACCAAGCATAGTTAGGCTTGTGTGTAGTCTATGCGGATCCTAGTTCCACTAAGGAATTAGGATAATTCATTGAATTGAAGGTAGAGGCTACCAGTTCGAATAAAATAGTAGAAAAATCTTTTGATTAAAGTTCAAATCTTTAGATTTAATGAATCAATTACTAATTAGATTTTTTAGTTCTCCTTTATGCATTGAACCCAAATCATAGTTGCTCCATTCATTATTAGATAATGATAAATTTATTGGACCCAACTTCGATAATAAGTATCAAACGTTGAATATTGTTCAGCAGCATGAAGTGGCTCGTGCAGGGGCCTTTATACCTAGTTTAAACATAAGCTCCAAGAATAACCTAGATCAGGCAAAATGCTTTCACTGTAAGAAGCAGGGGCATTGGAAGAGAAACTGTCCTCAGTATCCTAATTTTCATGACCCTAATGTTGGAAAATATATCCTAAAGCCAATCATCTAAGTGGTAGGTGATTGAAATTAGTATATGAATTATCTAATAATAATAGTTATTTGGCTGGTTTATCATAAAAGTTCTATCTTTCTTAAATGAATACCTAAATTATGATGAAGTCCTTAGAACCATAATCAATCGATAAAGAAGGATTTATTGGATGGTTTTTAAATTATTCACAATCAAATGATAAGTTATTAACAAGGACAATAACTTATCGAGTGTAGGTTGCTGTATGCCATATGCATTGGTTGTCCCCATAACCAAGTTGTTGTGCATAGCGATATCTCTACGGTGAAGCCCTACCAAAATTTTCATCTCCATGCCTCCCTCATTTAATCCTCTCCCTCTTCTCCACTTCCAAAAGTTGGGCAAAATCTATGAGCAAGGATCAAGTTCCATTAGCATGAAGATCAGCGAGAGACGATGGTGTACGTGAGACGAATGCGCAGCCCTCAAAGTTTGATTTGAAGATTGTATGAGAAGACATCAGATCTAATCTTTGGAGACATTCAGATCTGATCTATGTGGATATCGATAGAGGTTGAGTGCGTGTACGACTCAATCAGAACCTCAGATCAGTCGTTAGATCATAACAACGGGTAAATAATTTACCTGATCAGGTGATAATTGTTATCACTATTTTATTTTTATTTTTTTTATAATTTTAGATCAATCTAATCAGATCTAAGAACTCTCAAATCTAATTAGATCATAAAAAAATTTTAAAATTATTCCACTATAAATTTGATCCATTCAGATGCATCTTGCGATAGAAAAACCTAATTTTTTTCTTCAATCTACACCGCCTAGAAGTAGCGACAAATGACAACTCATCCTCTATAACAAACTCCACGTGGCCTAAGCAGTCCACTACCGAATGGTTACTATTGTTACTATCAGTTTGTTACATACTTCATCTATAAAAAAGACCCTCTAGATACGTTTTCTCTAAGCTTTCTTCTTGTTCCCGTTACTCTGCTTCTTTATATCCTAAACACTCCATTCCGGTTGGCCCAAAAATTAACTTAAGCATCAAAGGGTCCTGCCAGAGTCATCCATCTCTAGTCTGAACTTTGTTTTGTAGGTCTCATCGATGGTCTCACCTTCTCAACTCCAGCTATCTCCGGCATCCTCATGGATTTCTGCACTAATAGGATTAGTGCTAGAGGAAGGGACTAGTGAGCCCTTATTCTAAAAGGAGTGCTCAGTTGATCTTATTTACCTTCTTCTTTTGATCCTTTAAGATCTATCTCCGTTTGATCTCTTTTGCTCCAGAAAAGCCCCTGAAGAAGATAACCACTCGATGGTCTACTACATCTACCACCAAATCTAAGTCGGATCTATCCGTTCCTGCTCCATCACAAGCACCTCAACCCCCTCCACCAACAACCATGGTGGATCCAGAGTAGTTTAACCTACTGATATAGCAGGTTTGGGGCTTCACTGAAATGGTGCAGGCCATGCGACAACCTCCAGCGGTGGCCCAGCCAGAGAACCCCTACCCAGAGCTTTAAGAACCGGCTCCAAGAAGAGCAACTTAGGTCAGCAGACCATTACCCATGCAAAAAGAAAGCAGAGGGTAGGGAGCCCCTGCTCCGATCATGACTCGTCTTTGAAAGAGACTTTCCCAACAATAACCGACAGCCCTTTGAGATTCACGATCGAGATGATGCTCTCAATCAAAAGCTCTAGGATATGAATCAATGGATTGAGGAGCTCCACCATGCCATCCCGGTCCACCATGATGACATTTGCACCGATTTCTCCTTTTCTACTAAGATCATGCAAGAGCCCATCTTACCGAACTTCAAGCTCTCCTAGTTTGAGAGTTATGATGGGACTTCTCATCCGATCGACTATCTAAAGGCCTTCCAAATGATGATGCTACTCCATGGCGCACCGAACGCCATCCTATGCCAAGCCTTTTCATCTACCTTGAAGAGAGCCGCAAGAAACTGGTAATCAAGCCTTAAGTCGGGTACAATCTTCTCTTTTGACCAAATGAAACATCAGTTTGTGACTCATTTCATATGTAGTTGACATCCAAGATGAGGTTTGAACTTTCTCATCAATATAAAGCAGAAAGAGAAAGAGTCTATCCAAGCCTACATCAACCACTTTAATGTTGCTGCATTGGAGGTCCGAAACTTGGACCAGTCTATAGCCATGGCTGCACTAAAGGACGATCATCAAAAAAATAATCTTCTATCCTTCCTGAAAAGAAAGTATCCTAAAAATTTTATTGATATGCTGGTCCGAGTTGAAGGTTATGCCTAGGCAGGGGAGTCCTTTAAACTGAAAGATAACGAGGTCGTAAGAGAGCGACAAGTGGGTGAATCCAGCAATCCTGCATCTAAAAGAAAGTTGAGTGAAGCTCAACCGCGCTCGCAAACTTCTTTCGAGTGTAGACGATCTTGAACTCCTCCTTGAGCTCATCGATAGAAAAGTCTAGATCGGAGGACCCGACGAAACTTTCTTTTCAGAAGATTCAACAACTATGCTCTCTTGAATGCCTCAAAGACTCAGGTGCTAATGGAGATAAGGGAGCACCTGGTAGAGCCTGAGAGGATGTAGACTCATCCAGCTAAGCACAATTCTAACAAGTACTGTCTCTACCATCGTGACCATGATCACAACATAGAAGAATACATCCAACTTCAGAATGAGATCAAGGCACTAATCAGAAGAGGTCGGCTGGATCGATTCATCAGACACCGGCCAGAGTGAAGAGAAGATCATCCAAGAGCCCTACCATATCCCGAACCATCTCGATGGGATGAGCCATAAGAAGATCGAGCCCCCTTGGAATCATCAACATCATCACTGGGGGACACCAGTGAGGGAAAGCTAGCAGGTCGGCAGAGTCAGCAAAAAAGAAGTGGACTGAAGAATCCATCACTTTCACTGAAGAAGATGCCCAAGAAGTTTAGCTTCCACATAATGATGCGGTCATAGTCATTTTAAATATTGCTGATTATGATGTACATCGTATTTTAATTAATAATGAAAGCTCTGTCGATGTCTTATTTCATGATGCTTTTTCTAAAATATTTATATCTAATAGCAGAATGGGATCGATGAATTTTCTACTGATAGGATTTACAGGTGATGTAGTGCTAGTAGAAGGAGTAATAACATTGCCTGCGGTAGCAGTCCGATACTCAAAGCAAACTAGAGCTCAAGTCAATTTTTTGGTGGTAAAAGCACCCTCTGCCTATAATGCGATCTTTAGCCAACTTGGTTTGAATGCACTTCGGATGGTGGTTTCAACTTACATTCTAAAAATAAAGTTTCCAACAAGCTATGGAGTCAGGAAGGTCAAAGGAGACCAAGCACTAGCTCGATAGTTTTATAATATTGCCTTGCAGGGAGGAAGGCAAGCAGACCCTTATCTAATGGATGGGCTTGATGCCTGTGATGATCTATTTAAAGAAAGAGGAGAACCCATCGACAATCTTGTGGAGATCCATTTGAATGATGGGAATAAGGAGCACACTATGAAGATCGGCTCCAATCTGAAGGGAGAAGTCAGAAGGCAACTTGTCATCTTTTTACAAAAGAATGCAGATGTTTTTGCCTGGGTGCCTATGGATATGCCTGGAATTGATGTACAGGTCATGGAACATCGCTTGGGAGTGGATCTTAAATGTCGGCCAGTGAAGCAGAAAAAATGTAGCTTTGCACCTGAGAGGCAGAAAGCGATTGTTGACGAGATCAACAAGCTTTTTAAGGTGAGATTCATTCAAGAAGTACTTTATTCGGACTGGATTGCAAATATTGTTTTTGTTAAATGCAAATGGTAAGTGGAGGATGTGCAGAGACTTCATAGGTTTGAACAAAGCTTGCCCCAAAGATAGCTATCCCTACCTAGGATTGACCAACTAGTCAATGCAACTTCGGGCCACGAACTCCTTACCTTCATGGATGCCTTCTCTGGATATAACCAAATCTGGATGGCACCAGAGGATAAGAAAAAGACTGCTTTTATTACTGACCATGGTCTTTTTTGTTATAGGATTATGCCCTTTGGGCTTAAAAATATAGGTGCAACTTATCAATACCCGATGAATAAGATCTTCAAGGAGCAGATCGGCCACAACATGGAGATCTACGTAGATGATATGCTAGTCAAAAGCCAAACTTCACCAAACCACATCATCGATCTTGAAGTAACCTTCAGTACCCTCTGAAAATATAAGATCAAGCTGAACCCTACAAAATGCGCTTTTGGAGTAACCTTAGAAAAGTTCCTAGGGTTTGTAGTGTCGAGGCATGGCATCGAGGCTAACCCAGAGAAGATCAGAGCCATCTAGAAAATGACTACCCCAAAAATAATAAAAGAGGTTCAATGCCTCACAGGCAAGGTGGTAGCCCTGAATCACTTCATATCAAGGTCAGTGGAGCATTGCATGCTCTTCTTCCAAATACTTAAATAGCCCAAGAATTTCAATTAGACTCTCGAGTGCCAGCAGGCCTTCGAAGAATTAGAAAACTATCTCAGCACACCTCCACTCCTAGCCAAGCCTGAACCTAAAGAAGAGCTATTCTTATACTTTGTTGTGTCTCCAGCAACTATTCGAGCTATCCTGATCAGAGAAGAAACCAAAGCTCAGAAGCCGATACACTATAAAAGTAGAATCTTGAGGGATGCAGAAACAAAATACACCAAATTAGAAAAACTAACCTATGCATTATTGATTATAGTCAGAAAGCTCTGGCCTTATTTTTAGGGACACACGATAACTCTCCTTACTGATCAATCCATCAAGATAATTCTTCATTGATCCAATACCTCTAGTAGAGTGGCAAAGTGGGCAATCAAGCTGCCTGAATTCGACATTCATTTCCAACCTTGTCCATCCATTAAAGCTCAAATATTGGCCGATTTCATAGTGGAGTGTACTATTCTAGATAAGACCAAACCTGAACATCAAGAAGTTTGTACTCTTGACTCCCTTGAAGAGAAAGCCAACCTCCCTGAAGACTTCTGGGTACTGTATATGGATGGTTCATCCAATGCTTCTGGGATAGGCGTGGGCTTGATCCTCATCATTCCAAAAGGAGTTGTAGCAGAGTATGCATTATGCTTTGCTTTCCACGCCACTAACAATGGAGCAAAGTATGAAGCCCTAATTACAGGATTAAAAATAGCTAGAGAACTAGAAGCAAAGCATCTAAAGGTTTACAGTGACTCTCAATTGATCGTAGGGCAAGTCAGTAACAATTATGAAGCTCCAGAGGAAAGCATGAGGAAGTACTTGAAAAAAGTAAAAAAGCTTGATCTCAGCCTTCAACAGCTTTGATATTCAGTAGATTTCTACGGTGGAAAATAATAGAGCCTACCTTCTTTCCAAGTTAGCCATGTTAACCCCAAACGAACTCCCAAGAGGAGTCCTCTTTGAAGTCCTGTAGCATCCAAGTTCAGAAGAGCTCCTAGAAATAATTCAAGTTGACCATGAGCCTAGCTGCATCAATCCATTGGTTGCTTATCTAAAAGATGGAGTTCTTTTCAGAGACCACAAAGAAGCTCGAAAGTTAAGAAATCAATCTTCCTTCTATATTTTATATGAAAACAATTTGTGCAAAAGGTCATATTCATTACCGCTCATCAAGTGTCTTCGACCTTTAGAAGCCAACTATGCATTGGGGCATGTTCATGAAGGAATTGCCGGAATCATCTGGGGGTGAGATTCTTATCACATAAGCTACTCCATCAGGGGTATTATTGGCCAACAATGCATCAAGATGCAGTGGATGTGAGAAAATATGATAGGTGTTAGAGAAATGCAAACATTCAGAGATAGCCGACTTCACCGCTCTCACTACTGAGCACCCCTTGGCCATTTGCATAATGACGGATAATATACTTGGATCTTTTTTCATAGCATCTGGACAACGAAAGTTTCTACTAGTGGTAGTAGATTATTTCATTAAATAGGTTGAGACTAAACCTCTAGCAAAGATCACTAAGGTCAAAGTGTAGGACTTCGTCTAGAAGTCAATTGTTTGCATGTTTGGTCTACCTTAAACACTAATCCTTGATAATGGGCATCAGTTTGTAGGTGCGAAGTTCACTAAATTCTACAAATATCTAAATATATCTCACCACTTCACATTAGTAGCTCATCCACAAGCGAATGGTAAAGCAGAAGTAACTAATAGAACTTTGCTTCAAGGAATAAAAGCCATACTCGAAAGGATAAAAGGAACGTGGGTAGACAAACTCTATCATGTGCTTTGGATTTATCGAACTACTCAAAGATTGCCCACTGGAAAAACACCTTTTGCATTGGCTTTTGGGATGGAGGCAGTTATCCCAGTCGAACTTGAACTTTTTTTAGCATGAGTAGAAGCCATCAATGAACAAAGCAACTCGTAGGACCTTAGAGCCAATCTTGAACTGCTAGAGGAGAAGCGGGAGAAGGCTAAGATCTGGATGGTGGCCTACAAGCAAAAAGTAGCCCATTACTGCAATGCAAAAGTTAGAGGCAAGACATTCAGAATAAGGAATCTTGTACTCTGATGAGCAGATGTTTCGCAACCTCAAAATCAAGAAAAGCTCATCCTAAACTAGGAAGGTCCTTATGAGGTGGTCGAAATTGTCCGACCAGGAATATATTATCTAAAAGAACTCGGAGGATCAATGCTCTTGTGACCTTGTGTTAACCCCATGATTGATTTTGATAATTGCCAAATCTTGAGTATATTATGTATTTAATCATGTATTTCAAGAATATGTGTAGGACTTTTCAAGTGCTTAAAATGAAGAAATTATCGATAGAAGAAATTCCCTCACAAGAAGAAAAATCAAGAAAAGAATAATTTCAAATGCTCAAATAAAGCTCAAACAATAAGTTTTTGGAAGATTCAATGGTGGAAAAGATCATAAAAATCAAGATGGAAGAAGCTCTAAAAGGTTAAAGACAAAAAGCCATTCATACAGAATAATACGCAAAATTATTGAAGATTGAAAACTTAAATGACCTAGTAAAAAATCGAGCTGGCTCAGTACTTAGTCAGCTTAATGAAAAACTTAAATGGCCCAGTCTCAAAAAATAGAAAAATAGAAAGCTAATTTTTGAAGTAAACTGATACTGAGCCGATCCAGTGAAAAACTGAGCCAACCCAGTGACTGTAACAGCTAGTTTTTCAGAACTTTAACTTTTTATCCATAATGACTTCCAACGGCTATTTCAAAGGCTCCAATAGTCAAAACTCATTCTTTAATTACTTTGAAGCATATAAAAAGCTAGAGACTCAATGGGAAAAGCAAGGAAGTCGATTAACAAGAAAAAATCTTTAAACTAAGAGAGGGTTATTGAAATCATTGAGAAAGAAAAAAAGAGAGATAGAGTGCACAGAATTGAGAGCTTTTCAAAAGTGATCTTCTCCAACATCATTTACATCCTCTCAAGCTTTGATTGAAGAGAAGTCAAGCTTCAAAATACCAATCATTCAGCTTCTTCTTCGTGCTTTAGAAAAGTTTTTTTTTTTTTTAATTTTTTTATGCTAAAATTATATTTTATTTTCTTTACAAGTTTCTTTGGAGGAAAGAAACTTAGGATAAAGGCTGGTCCAAGCCCGTAATTGGATGTTGTATGGTTTGATTGGTGAACCAAAGTTAAAATCAATCGAGGTTGATTGTTAGCCTTGGAAAATAATCAATGTATGGTTGTAGTTGGTGAGCCAAGGTTAAAACCAACGAGATTGTTATTGAACCTGGAAAACTAACAGTGTTAGATTTTGGTTGGTACTCCTGTGAAAACCGACAAGATTTGTTTGTGAGCTTGAAAAATAAACACACTATAATCAAGGATGGATTGTAGTGAAAATCTCAAGGGAAGCTTGGGAAGTGGATGTAGGTACGTGTTGCACCGATCCACTATAAATTTTGTATGTTTGTATTATGATTTTAGTTCCTGCTTTCCTTGCTTTCTTTATTTTACTTTTATTTTTGATTTATATTGTTTAGTATTTTGGTTTGCATACACTATCTCAAATCCATTATTGCTTATATCATACACATCTTAACCACACCACTTAAGTTAAAATCAAGCACATAGTTGTTTAGAAAGCAAATTTGGATAAAATTTTATAAAAACCCAATTCACCCCCCCTCTTGAGTTGCTATCTCTAGGAAATAATTAGTATCAGAGCGGGTGCTCTATTATTGATTATTCACCTAGCCATCTACAGCTAAAGATTTTGGCAATCCAAAATAAAATTTCTATTTAATGATGGTCATTCTATAGATGGGCCCCCATTTTTTAATGGCTCACATTTTAGTTATTGGAAAGCATGAATGCGCATCTTCATACAAGCACACGATTATGACTTATGAAAGATTATAATCGATGGCTCACACACTCCCAAAGCATTGCTTGAGCATGATAAAAAGATGAACCAACTAAATGCTAAATCTATGAATATACTTTATTGTTTATTAGACATAAATAAATTTAATGCAATTTTTTCATGTATTTCAGCAAAACAAATTTAGGATTAATTGGAAGCAACCTATGAGGGAGCAAATCAAAGAGAAACACCAAGCTTCCAAGAGGATAAGTAAGCTCACCCCAACATATGTCTCATGGCTCATGAGGAAGAAAAGAAAAAGAATAAAACAAAAAGAAACCATTGATTAAGGGGGAGCAAAGCAAAGAATAAAGAAATGAGAAAGTGGAAGAAAGAATTACAAATCCTTGCCTCATGGCCAATGATGATGAGGTAAATCTTAAGAATTCTTGCAATTTTACTTTTAATGAGTTGTTTGAAGCCTTCAATGATTTAATAGATAAATTTGAAAAATTAAGGCTCAAAAATAAAGAACTCAAAAAGTCTAATATTCCTTTAGCTGATGAAAAGAGTAAATTATTAATTGAAAAAGAAGATATTTTGAAAAATAAAAATGCTTTGGCTAAGAAAAACGAAGCACTTCTTAAATTTGAAAAATTTTTAGTTGAAGAAAAGAATAAACTCTTAATTGAAAAAGAGAATTTCATGAAAGAAAATAATTCATTTGCTAAAGAAAAAAAAAGTTATTTAAACTCTGAAAAATCTTTTATGGAAGAGAACTCAAAACTAAGAAAAGAGATTGAAAGACTGAAATATATTCTTAACAAATTTATAATTGACTCTCAAAAAGCTTCAATTTATTTTAATCAATCAAAAAGCTATTTTTGATAAAGCTGGAATTAGCTATAATTCATTAAGAAAATAGAAATATATGAACAATATGTTTTGCAAAGCTTATTCTAAAAATTATTCTATAGTTTGCTTTAAATGTAACAAAATGGGCCACAAAATTTTTGAATGTAATGCTAAAAGAATTGATCATAATTTGACTAAGCAAATATGGGTTCCAAAAGGAACCATATGCTCTAACATCCATGGACCCAAGATGATTTGGGTACCAAAAATTAGTAAATAATTTTGTAGGTGCACCAAGGATCCAATGGAATAAAAAAAAAATTATGGATGGATGTCTTGGGAATGAAAGTGGATGGATGATGCTTGGTAAAATCTAAACTTTTCTTACATCATACCATCAATATTTATTTCATTAATTCTATTAATTTTATTAATCTATCTATGTGATTTCATATCATATTTACTTTCTTGAAATATTTTTCATATTTCGATAAGATTAGAATGATTGATTGATTTTGATGCTTAAAATGATTTGAATACTTTGATTTTTAAATCAATGTACTCTACTATAAGCATCATATTTAGAATCAATATAAAATTAATTTATCTTCAAATTTAGCATGATATCCTATTTTTTTTCTTTATCTATTATATATTTAAGAAACTTAAATCAACAAAAGCTTAATTGGCTATGAATGTCTTTGAGTGCAATAATTGCAAATGAAACTAATTTTTGACATTCCCCGATAAGATGTTAAATGTTGAAATATCCTAAAAAAATTGCATGACCATAGTACTTGAAGATAAGACATTCAATTATAAAAGATCAAGTGCTTGAAGTATTGATTTACATTCTATCTTAGATTAACCCCTATAGATTTCAAAACTTCCTAGTTGAGCCGAACTCATAGAGCTTTCATCTAGTTTTTTCTTGATTTGATCTTATTTTATTTGATTATTAGAACCTCCCAATTGACTAATTTTTGATCTTTCAAATTGATTTGAATTTTTTTTTGATCATCAATTTGATTTTTCTTTTGATCTTAAAAGAGAATTTATTGATGAACATTCATACTTTGTTCTGATTAATTGATTTTGAAAATTGAATCGAAAAAATGGACTTCTTGAATCTTTTGAACTTGATATCAAGCAAGATGTTTCAAGAAAGTTATCATTTATCTTTAAAGACTAAACTTTTAAAGAGGACTTTAGTTTTAATTATTTAGTATCAAAGAACTTACTACTTGCCATGTATTTGATTGATTTATCTTTTGGCAAAAAGAGAAGAATATTTTTTTTTTCAAATCTGATTTTGCATAGCTATATATTTGATATGATATCATTTGAAATAAATTCAAAAATATATATCTTTTCTGAATCTAATTGCTTGATATTTCTTAAGAAAAGAAAGAAATAATTTTTTTAAAGAATAACTAAAAATTTCTTTACGATTTATCTTGAGTAATTTGCTAATATCAATTCAAATTGATTTATCATTCAAAATCCTCAAAATTATTTGATTTGAATCAATTCATTTTTACCAATTCAAAACTAAAATCATTGGTATCAAGCTAAATCTATAAATTGATCTTTAAGTGATATTGAACTATTAAGAAAATTATGATTTATTCTAAGTTTCAATTTAATTAGTATCAAGAAAATCTTTTAAAGAAATGGCTTTGTTTGCTAAAGTAAGGGAGAGAAATTATTAAAGAAGAAATGATCAATTATATGAAAAGAGCTTTAAAATTTAAAATATCTTTTAAATTTAGAAAATCTAAATTTATTAGTTAAATTCATGTTTAACCTACTTGATTTTAAAGAAAAAGAGAGAGAAAAAATAAAAAGTAAATTTATCCAGCATTAATTATGAAAAATAAGGGGAGTGATATTATCTAGCTTTGATTGAAAATTCGAACTAGCTTATATTAAGAAAAATTAACATTGATTTCGTTATACTTTTGAGCCTTAATATGATTATTCTATTTGATCTATATGCTTTTGATTATCAAATCATTTTTGATAACTATTTAGAGTGAAAAATGAGTTTGAAATATATTTTTACTCCAAATAAATTGATTTTGATATATTTTTCTAATTTTAAATTTTATTCATAAATATAATACTGAACTTTTCATGTGGCAATCTTTTAAACATGATTTGCATGATCATTCTTGGCAAATGATTAGAGTTAAATTAAATTTACAGTATATTCCTTCTCAAAAATAAATCTCTAAATCTAAATTTGAAACACATCTAAAAATTTAAATTTGAGACTAAATTTTGGATGTGCATTGCAAAATCCTTATGAATTAATTATTTTAAAATAATTTTTACTCAAAGTAATGAATTTGAAAAAATGACTATCATTTACTTTGATACTATTTATTTTACTTTACTCGATACATATCTTTTCAAAACATAATTGGCTGAAATTTTTAAATAAAATGAAAGATTGAATATTAAGTATATACTATGCTTGATTTCATATTCAAATCTTTTGAAAAACTCTAGTTCTCTTAAAACTTAAAAGTGTATATTTGAAAATCTGATTAAAGATCATACTCATTCGAAAAGGGAGAGAGCATAAAATATTTAAATTCAAGTTAATTTTTAAAATTAAAATAAATATTTGAAACTTATTTTGAGTCAAAGGATAAATTTTCAAAAGGAAAATGATTCATTTAAATTGATTTCATGAATTTAATATATCTCTTATTTTAATGCTTTGATGTTGACTTTGATGACTTCTTGTTTCTTCTCATGAGCTTTTTGATACTATCAGAAAGGGAGAGAAGTATGTTGAGTATATCAAATATATATGTACTAATGATGTGCAATAAATTATAAGCTCATTAAGAATTCTTTCATGAAGTTTAATTCATTGTTTTTGTCTTGATTCACATTAGTTTCTTTAGCATATACACATAGTTTTGCCATCATCAAAAAGGAAGAAATTGTTGAACCCATGATTGATTTTGATGATTACCAAATCTTGAGTATATTATGTATCTAATCATGTATTTCAAGAATGTGTGTAGGACTTTTTAAGTGCTTAAAATGAAGAAATTATCCATAGAAGAAATCTCCTCACAAGAAGAAAAGTCAAAGAAAATAATAATTTCAAATGCTCAAATAAAGCTTAAACAATAAGTTTTTGGAAGCCTCAATGGTGTAAAAGATCATAAAAATTAAGGTGGAAGAAGCCCTCAAAAGTTGAAGACAAAAAGTTGAAAAATATGCAGAATTATTGAAGGCTGAAAACTTAGATGACCTAATGAAAAACTAAGCTAGCTCAATACTTATCCGGCTCAGTGAAAAAATTAGATGGCCCAGTCTCAGAGAATAGAAAAACAAAAAGCTGATTTTTTAAGTTAACTGATACTGAGCCGACCCAGTGAAAAACTGAGCCGATCTAGTGATTATAACAACTAGTTTTTCAAAACTTTAATTTTTTGTCCATAATGACTCCCAATGGCTATTTCAAAGGCTCCAACGGTCAAAACTCATTCTCTAATTACTTTGAAGTATATAAAAGACTAGAGACTCAATGGGAAAAGCAAGAAAGTGGATTAACAAGAAAAAATCATCAATCTAAGAGAGGGTTATTAAATATCAATGAGAAAGAGAAAAAGAGAGGGATAGAGTGCACAAAATTTAGAGCTTTTCAAGAGTGATCTTCTCCAACATCCTTCACATCCTCTCAAGCTTTGATTGAAGAGAAGTCGAGCTTCAAACTATAAATCATTTAGCTTCTTCGCGCTTTAAAAGAGTTTTTTTATTTTTCATTTCTTTTGTGCTAAAATTATATTTTATTTTCTTTACAAGTTTCTTTAGACGAAAGAAACTTGGGATAAAGATCGGTCCAAGCCCGTAATTGGACATTGTATGGTATGATTGATGAACCAAAGTTAAAATCAATTGGGGTTAATTGTTAGCCCAAGAAAACTATTATTGTATGGATGTAGTTGGTGAGCCAAGTTTAAAACCAACTGGATTGTTAATGAATATGTAAAACTAACAGTGTTAGGTTTTAGTTGGTACTCCTATGAAAACCAACTAGGTTTGTTTGTGAGCCTGAAAAATAAACACACTATAATCAAGGATGGATTATAGTGTAAATCCCAAGAAAATCCTTGGGGAGTGGACGTAGGTGCGGGTTGCACCGAACCACTATAAATCTTGTGTGTTTGTATTGTGATTTTACTTCTTGCTTTCCTACCTTTTTTTACTTTGCTTTTTCTGATTTACATTGTTTAGTATTTTGGTTTGCATACACTATCTCAAATCCACTATTGCTTATATCATAAATATGTCAACCACACACTTAAGTTAAAATCAAGCATATAGTTGTTTAGAAAGCAAATTTGGATAAACTTTTATAAGAACCCAATTCACACCCCCCCCCCCCCCCTCTTGAGTTGCTACCTCTAGGCAACACCTTAGAATTTAAAAAATCTATGAATGTACTACCAGTAATTTTATCTTAATAAAATTCTTTTACTTTAATATTTTCATTTTTTGGTGTAAAATCATATGATGATAGGAAACGACTCAACCAAACTTTACCTATGAACAAAGCTGAAGATCTCGAGTTATTTAAGACAAGAGGAGGGGAGAGGCCCTTATAACGGACCTTTTGTGCCTCTATGACTGTTAGGGGTAGGAGAATGACCTCATCCTAACAAGAGAAGGCCAACCCCATCAGGAATAGAAGGAGAAACTCATCTTGACAGGGGGACAAAGAAAAGGCCAACCATATCAGGAATAGATGGAGAATCTTATCCTGACATTGATGAAGACCTTCGATTATTTAAGATAAGAAAAGGAGAGAGATACTTACAATGGCCCTTTTGTGCTCCTATAACTTTATTAGGGATAGGAGGAGAACCTCGTCCTAACAAAGGAAGGCCAACCCCATTAGGAATAGGAGAAGAACCTTACCCTGATAGAAAGATAAAGAAAAGGTCAACCATGTTAGGAATAGGAGGAGAACCTCATCCTGACATGGATGAAGATCTCTGATTATTTAAGATAGGAGGAGGGGAGAGGCTCTTATAATGGCCTTTTTGTGTCCTTATGACTTTGTTAGGGATAGGAGAAGGATCTCGTCCTAACAAAGAAAGTTGAACCCCATCAGGAACAAGAGGAGAACCTATTTCTGACAGGGGGACAAAGAAAAGGCCAATCGTATCAACAACAGGAGGAGAACTTCATCCAGACATGAATGAAGACTTTCGATTATTTAAGATAGGAGGAGGGGAGAGGCCCTTATAATGGTCCTTCTATGCCCTATGATCTTATTAGGGACAGGAGGAGAACATCGTCCTGATAGGGGGACAAAGAAAGGCCAACTATGTCAAGAATAAGAGGAGAATCTTATCCTGACATGGATGGAGACCTCCGGTTATTTGAGATGGAAGGAGGGGAGACACCCTTACAATGATTCTTTTGTGCTCCTATGACTTTATTAGGGACAGGAGAAGGACCTCGTCCTAACAAAGAAAGATCAATCCTGTTAGACATAGGAGGATGACCTCACCCTAACAAGAAAAGACCAACCCCATCAGGAACAGGAGGAGAACCTCATTCTGATAGGGGTACAAAGAAAAGGCCAACCATATCAGGAACAGGAGGAGAAGCTCGTCCTGACATGGATGAAGACCTCCAGTTATTTGAGATAGAAGGAGGGGTAAGGTCCTTATAAAGGCTCTTTTGTACTCTTATGACTTTGTTAGGGACAGGAGGAGGACCTCGTCCTAACAAAAAAAGGCTAACCCCATCAGAAATCGAAGGAGAACCTCATCCAAATAGGGAGACAAAGAAAAGGCCAACCGTGTTAGAAATGGAGGAGAATCTCATCCTGACATGGATGAAGATCTTCGATTATTTAAGATAGGAGGAAAGAGGCCCTTACAACGGCCCTTTTATTCTCCTATGATCTTATTAGGAACAGAAGGAGAATCTCATCCTAACAAAGAAAAGCCAATCCCATCAGAAACAAGAGGAGAACCTCATCCTGACAGGGGGGCAAAGAAAGACCAACCACGTCAAGAATAGGAGGAGAACCTCGTCCTAACATGGATGGGGACCTCCGATTATTTGAGATGAAAGAAGGAAAGTGGCCCATACAACGGCCTTTTTGTGGCCTCATGACATTGTTAGCGATAGGAGAAGGATCTCATCCTAATAAAGAAAGATCAATTCTGTTAGAAATAGGAGGAGGATTTTGTCATAACAAAAAAAGGCCGATCCGGTCAGAAATAAGAGGAGGACCTCATCTTGATAGGAGGATGAAGTAAAGGCTAACCATGTTGGGAACAAGAGGAGAACCTCATCCTGACACAGACGAAGACCTCCGATTATCCAAGATCAAGAAGAGAGAAAATCAATAGACATCAAATTCATGCAAGGCGAAGAGACAATCAAGAAATATATTATTTTATTAAAATCGAAGACCATTACAAAATGAAGGTATGTAAGACCATAAAAAAAAAGAGAAATAAGATGGTTGAAGTCCTAAGAAGGATCTGATTCTTTGGACCTCGAGCTACTGCTCCCCACCATCGCTAGAGATTGCTTCAAGCTAGCGATCTCTTCTTCAAGCTCCTTCTTTCTCAACAAGCTCTCTACAAATAGTTTATCGGCCCATTGAAAATTATCTTTGAACTCCCACAACTATCTTCTTAAAACTTCGGACTAGGTCTCTGCATTCTTGATATTTTGTCACTCATAAGCGAGTTGAATCTTCAGCTGATGAAGCTTGGCTGATTCCTTGGTGAATGTTTTAGATAGAGTCTCTAAGGAGTTCCTCAAGGAAATAAGCTCATCTAAGTCCATGTTTGAACTAGCCTTTGCCTTGTCCGCCAATTGCCTTTTAAGACTAGCCATCTTCTCATCTGCCCTTCAAAGTTTCTGCTGGAGGCTGGCAATTCATTACTCCGGCTAAGCTTGAAATTCTTAAGTGAAACCTTGGTGATGTGGAGTTGACTTTGAAGTTCTAAGAATCACTTAGATCAATCCCAGTCAGACTCCTCTTGGCTAGTCGACCACGTCGAGCTTCCCTCCAATAATCAAATTTTATCCTTCACCGCATTGAGTTCAATTTCAAGGAAACAAGCCTTGGCTGTTAAATTCTAGGATTTATCACTTGCACACTTCTTGACCGTCTCGAGTTCTTCAATTAAGTGAATCTTTTTAGTATTATGTTCTTTAAATAATTGCCTGGATGATTGATGCAGACGGTCAATTTCGATGACAGCATCGACATGATTCTTCTTCGATTTCTTAAGTTCATCTTCGGTCTTCTCCAATTTTTTCTTAAGATGATGAACTTCCTTCCTTAGGCTCTTTATGTGAGCCTCAAGGGAACACCCTAAGAAAGGGGGTCGGCTCCGACAAGAGGCTGCATTTGAAGTAGGAAAATATCACCTCATGGATCTCATAGAAGAAAAACTCATTTTCAAAGTTGACTTTATTGATCAAAATGTTTTTAATACAAGGAGGAAAAATGAAAAAAAAAATACAAAAGTAGGAAGTCTCAGACCTCTGGAGGAATAGTGGAAGAGGTTGGTGCAACCTCAGTCAGTGCGGAACCTTCAATGGTGGCAGGAGGAGATGAGGTCGGAGGTGTGGTGGAAGCTGGCTGGGTAGGCGGAAGGTCGGTTGTAGTGATAGACGGATCTACCACCTCCTTAGAAGCTCTTTTGTATAAGAAGTCGAGGTCAAGCTCCAAAAATCTACTGGCCATCCTACTCTCACAGAGCTCGTAACCTTTGTTGAAGGCTTCTTTGCCGAATTTGACATTCAAGTCTCTCATTTTGGAAGAGATCTTGAACTTATCTATCGCCTGGGCCATCGCCTCTAAGATCTGTGCAAAAGTTTGCTCTTTTAGTTCAGCAGTCTCAGCTTCAGCCTTTTTTCTTCGCTCTTCCTCCAAACCAAAAGTGGCCTTCAACTCCACAGATGCCTCTTTCTCCTTACAGACCTTCGACCTCCATAAATTTTTCTTTCAAGGAATGATCAATCTCGTCCCTCTCCATAAGTAGGCGTCGAACTTTGGCCTGATGATCTTCTTAGGCCTTCACCAGCTCTGACCTTAAATAGTTCAGTGATCTGATGTAGCCCAGTAGTTGATGGCTTATCTATTTAAAATTGCATATATGATGATGAAATGAACTGAGTAGACAAGAAAATTTTAAGAAAGCCAAAGAGAAAAAGAAGGACAAAGTGACTACCTCGAGAAAGGATCTAAGCGAATCCCAAGCATGTTGGTCAACATCGATCTCTACAATCCTGTCTACAACTTCAGGCATGGTAAACCCATCGACCGAACCCTGGACGACCTCATGGTTGTTGAAGGGGTTCTCCCCTATTTCTTCACTGGTGCTATTGGGCCCACTGTGGCGGACCTTCTATTCTGACTTCCTTAAAGCCCTTTTTGTCCTCTTCTTTCCCACCACTTTCTCCCCTTTGAGGGAAGGCTCTAGAACTCGAGCCTCAACAGGAGGGCTCGGCAGCATTGGAGGATCGATGGCCTTAGTAGTTGTGCCAAACTCAACAGTGGGAGGAGCCTCGACTTTGGGGGCAACTTCAAGGGCACCCACGATGCTGACAGGGGCCGCAGAGCTCACAACATCAACCTTCGCTTTATTTGAACTTTCACTCGGCACCTTACCTCTCCTCTTATGGGCTGAGAGCCCCCTTGTGAGTATTTCAACGACCTAGGAGTCCATTTCTAAAGTGAAGAAGACAAAAGCATGGTTAGAGAGCAGAAAGAGAAAGGAAAGAAGTAACCCGCAACCTCGACCACGCACCTATCAGATTAAAGGGACTAAGATCGAGGTTGAACAGAGTCTATTCTTTTATTAGCTCAGACATCAGAGGAGCTCAAAAATTTTTGATCTTGTTAATTGACTTCCGATCCTCTTTCTCTAACATCGGGGCTTGGTGAACAGAATTTCTCAAATTTTTCCAAGGTGGAAGTCCTAAGTCTAAAGTCAGGCAACAAATGAAGATGAATTTCTCTTTTCAGTTATGGATAGAGGAGGAGGCACCCTTAAGTAACCCCTTCTTGCCGAACTGAGGTGAAACATACTACTAGTTCTTTATAGTAGGGTGATGCTTAGGGGTAAAATAAGTTCGAAAAAGTGAAGTAGTAGGCTAAACTTCGGTGGATATATAGAGAGCAAGAAATCCTATTATGAACCTAAAGAAGTTTGGCACTACAGAAGCTAAAGAGATGTCTAGAAAATAGAAAAGAGATTCAACAAAAGCAGGGAGAGGAAGCTATAATCCAGCATGGAATACCTACAAATACAAGCAAAACCGACTTGGAGGAGGGGCACAAGCTCGACCACTTAGTCTAGGGAGTTCCAACTCATACTCGATAGGCATCCCATGCTGGATCCTAATTAATGACATATCTTCGATAGTGAAGGAGCAAGGGATGGTTTTCGATGTAAAATTTGGCTGAGATGCTGCAAGTTCAAGTTCCATCTTGGTCTTAGGATTTTGGAAAGTTTGGGTTAATCGGACTCCTAGAACTACTAAACCAGGAAACCTCGGACAACATCTAGATCGAACTAAATCCAATAAAATCCCTAAAAAACATAGAAGAACTAGATGGATAGAGAAAACCCGATGAAGAAACATGGCAAAACCCACCTAGAAGAACCTAGGAGGTTCACAGAGAAAAGTAATGGAAAAGCCCAGAAATTGAGAGGACAAAGATGGGGACTGACCTAGGTAGATCAAGAACTTGGGAAGAAGACCGAGAGAGATGGAGAATGGTCAAGAGGAGCACTGATGGCTGGATTTCCCCTAAAAAGTAGGACCAACAATGATGGAGCGCTCGGGGACGACGAAACATGGGAGAGGAGAGGAAGAAGGAGGGCATGAATGAAGGTGAGAGGCCACGGAAGGATGAATTTAAATAGGAAAATAGAACTAGAGGAGGTTATGATCGCAAGACTTGTTCGGCTATCCCTGACCCACCATGTGTCCCACTCACGCCCGCCGCTTGATAAAGAAATAATTATGCTGTAATCCGAGTTCCATGATAGATGGGTTTTTAAGGGGATTTGTCTTCTCAGCATTAAATCTCGATGCCAATTTGAAAAAGACAAAAAGTTTCATTCTTCTAGAGCAGGAAGCTACTAAAGGACTTAGGCTATAGCATCTTCTTTGTACTCCCTTTATTTAAAATTCGAACTAAGAAGTAGGGGGACAAGTGTTGGGGATTAAATGACCCTGCCGAAGTCCTCGGCCAAAGTCCTTGACCACTGACCTCCATTCTATTAGAATTTATCGATTTCTTCAGCAATAAGTTCATACTATAGAACCTACCAAAAGCACATAGAAGTTCGGTGACACAATCTTGAGCAATAAAGAAGAACTACTGTCATTCCAACCTTGCCTTTCGAACTCCTTCAGTCATGCTCCTTTCGATTGAACTCCTTTAGTTGTACTTCCTTCGGAGGAACTCCTCCAGTCGCGCTCCTTTCGGATGAACTCCTCTAGTCATGCTCAAGTCATGGACCTACTTAATCCCAGCCACGTCTATCGGCGAGAACCACCCAAGGAAACCTCGTCAAGTTACTAATGCACAGCAATCACTGCACAAAGGAGGGAGCGTGGAAGTCTCAGATCATGGCTTAAGGGGGCATCCACTTATGTGCTACTCAGGAAGCTTTTGAACCTCTTAAAAGCAATTAGATGTTGCCCCTAATAGACCCTGACTGGTCCTAAGTTCGCTATGGATAACAAAATCTCCAACCTACATTCGATCTTCAACATGGAGATCTACACTGCCTACAAGTCGTGATAAATGATAACTTATCCTCCATAAAAAACTGTATGTGGCCTAAGCGGCCCACTACCAGATGGTTATGAATGTCACTATCAGTTTGTTATATGGTCCGTCTATAACAGTGTTCCTTTAGATACATTTTCTCCAAGCTTTCTTTTTCTTTCCATCAATCTACCTCTTTATATCCTAAATATTTCATTTTGGTTGGCCGAAAAATTAACTTGAGCATAAGAGGATCTTGTCGAAGCCACCCACCTTCAGTCTGAATTTTATTTTGTAGGACCCGTCGGCGGCCTCACCTTCTCAACTCTAGCTAACTCTAGCATCCTCATGGATTTCCACACCTACAAGAGCCATGCCATTTGAACTCAAAAATGTAGGTTCAATCTATTAGCACCTGATGAATAAAATCTTTAAGAAGTAGATCAGCCCCAACATGGAGGTTTATGTGGATAACATACTTGTTAAAATTTGATCTTCAAAAGATCACATTATCGACCTAGAAGAGACATTCAACACTCTCTAAAAGTACAAAATGAAACTAAATCTAACCAAATATACTTTTAAGGTGACTTTAGAAAAGTTCATGGGATTCATGGTGTCAAGGCACAGCATCGAGGCAAACTCAAAGAAGATCTAAGCTATCCAAAAAATGACCATTCTCTAGATAATAAAAGAAGTTCAGTGCCTAATGAAAAAGATTGTGACTTTGAATCATTTTGTTTCAAGATCGGTGGAATGTTGCATGCCCTTCTTCCAAGTGCTCAAGTAACCAAAAAACTTTTATTGGACCTCCGAGTGTCAGCAAGCCTTTGAAGAACTAAATAGCTACCTCAGCTCACCTCCCCTCCTTGCTAAGCTTGAATTTGGTGAAGAGTTATTCTTATATCTGATAGTATCTCCCACAGCCATCGAAGCTATCTTAGTTAGAGAGGAGAATAAAGTTCAAAAGCCAATCTACAACATAAGCCATGTGCTAAGAGATGCAGAAATAAGGTATACTAAATTGGGAAAGCTAACCTATGCTTTGTTGATTGTAGCTAGGATGCTCCAACCCCATTTTCAAGGGCATATGGTGACACTCCTCATAGATTAGCCCATCAAGATAGTTCTTCATTGATCATATATTTTTGGAAGAATTGCAAAATAGACAATCGAGCTCACTGAATTTGATATCAAGTTTCAACCTTAGCCATCTATTAAAGCCTAAATATTAGCTAGCTTTGTGGTAGAATGCACTATTCTAGATCCGACAGAGCCTAAGCAACAGGAGGCCAATACTTCTAATTTTTAATTGAACTCTCCTAAAGAGAAAGTAGGCCACCCTAAAGATTTCTGGGCTCTATATGTTGATGGCTCGTCCAATGCCTCTAGAGCGGGTGCATGCTTGATCCTTACCAATTCAGAAGGGATTATTGTTGAATATACACTACACTTTGATTTTCCTATGACTAATAATGGAGCAGAATATGAAGCTCTAATTATAGGATTAAAAATAGCCAAGAAATTAAGAACAGAGCATGTGAAAGCTTACAGTGATTCATAATTAGTGGTAGGATATGTGAATAGTAATTATGAAGCTTGAGAGGAGGGCATGAGAAAATATTTGGATAAGATGAAAGGTTTAACGTTGGCCTTCCGTAGCTTTGACATACAATAAATTCCAAGAGCAAAAAATTTTAAAGTAGACCTTCTATCCAAATTGGCTATTTTAGCTCCAAATGAGCTACAAAAGAGATCTTTTTTAAAGTTCTTCACCACCTAAGTTTGGGGAAACCATAGACAGTAATGCACGTAGACCATGAGCCTTGTTGCATTGACCCATTGGTCCTATATCTCAAAAATTGCATCCTCTCCAGAGATCCCAAAGAAGCTCGAAAATTGAGAAACTAGGCCATTCAATATATCATACATGAAAACAAACTGTATAAGAGATCTTATTCACTACCAATCCTTAAATGCATTGGATCATCTAAAGCCAATTATTCCTTGAGAGATTTGGATTTCCCCAGATGTTGATTACTGATAACGGACGGTAATTTGTAGCAGCAAAATTTGCTGAATTTTATGAGGATTTGAATATCTCTCATCATTTTACATCTTTAGCCCATCCTCAAGTGAATGGTGAAGCTAAAGTAACCGACAGAATCCTATTATAAGGATTAAAGATAAGACTTGAACAAGCAAAGGGAACATGGGTGGACAAGCTTTACCATATACTTTAGGCCTATAGAACCACTCAGAGGTTACCTACTGAGGAAACTCCATTTGCTTTCGCTTTTAGGATATAAGTGGTCACTCTAGTGGAACTTGGATTTCTCTCAATATGAGTTGAAAATTTTAATGAACAAAATAATTCACAGGATCTCAGAGCAAAGCTTGACCTACTAGAGAAAAAATAGGAGAAAGCTCAAATTTAGATAGCAACTTATAGGCAAAAGATAGTCCGATACTATAATTCTAAAGTCAAGAGTAAAACATTCAAGGTCAGATACCTGGTGCTATGTCGAGCAAAGATTTTCAATCCTAAAATCAAGGCAAACTTACCCTAAACTAGAAAGGCCCCTACAAAGTTGAGAAAATCATTTGACCAGGGACGTACCGCATAAAAGAGCTTGGAGGAGCTACGCTACACCGACCTTAAAATTTAGAAAATTTATGAATATATTATTAATAATTAAATTATAATAAAAAAAAATTTATTTTAACACCCCTGTCTTTTGTATAAGTTGAATTATGGTAGGAAATGATAAGCCAAACTCTATTTCTAAATGGAGTAGAAAGCTTCTGATTCTAAAATTGGAGGTTAACCACGTTAGGAATAAGAGGAGGACCTCATCCTAACATGGGTGAAGATCCTTATGAGGGATAAGAAGATCTCCAATTCTTAAATAGGAGATTAACCATGTTAGGAACAGGAGAAGGACCTCATCCTAATATGGGCGAAGATCCTTATGAGGCATAAGAAGGCCTTCGATTCTTAAACAGGAGGTTAACCATATTAGGAATAGAAGGAGGACCTGATCCTAACATGGGTGAAGACCCTTACGAAGGATAAGAAGGCCTTCAGTTCTTAAACAGGAGGTTAATTATGTTAAGAATAGGAGGAGGACCTCATACTGATATAGGTGAAGACCCTTACGAGAAATATGAAGGCCTCTGATTCTTAAACAAGAGGTTAATCATGTTAGGAGTAGGAGGAAAAACTCATCCTAACATGGATAAAGATACTTACAAGAGATATGAAGACTCTTGATCCTCTAATGGGAGGATAAGTCTATTACTAAGCATGTTTAGAGAACCCTTGTTCATAAACAAAGGGGATGGATCTATAAAAGACTAAGCAAAAATTATTGCTTCAAAACAAAAAGTCTACTTCGGACATATAATGATAGTCGAGAAGTTCAACAAACACAAACTAAAGCACGATAATGAAGAATAATTAAAAGAAATATTTGGATCCTTAGTTGAAGGAGCTCAGCATTGTTCTTATCGTACACCTCAATTAGATTTTCCAGGATATTCTTTACTGAGGCGAGCCCACTTAGATCTCCACTAGAGATTATCCGTCGGTCGCTTTTGGAGCTGAGCAATTTCATCATTGGCTGCTCGAAGTTTCTATTTAAGATCAGCAATCTATTTGCACCAGCCAATTCTATAAGTGTTATACGCATCATCAACTGCATGCAGCTGGATCTGAAGATTGGAGAACTTTTTGGACCAATCCCAACTATATTCCCCCTGATTTTGAGTCTAGAGCAAGCTCTTCTCCAATTGTTGATTTTTTTCTCTTGCTTCTCTAAGCTCAACTTCAAGAGAGCAGATATTTGCAGTCAAGGTCCAGGACTTCTCACTAGCATGCTTTGATGCCCATTCAAGCTCCTTGGACAAGTGATATTCTTTGATGTAAATTCTCTAAAGGCTTGTTTGGAGGCTTGATGAAGGCAATTGATCTTGGCTGAGGCTATTGCATAGTTGTTCTTTGACTTTTGAAGTTTGTCCTTCATTTTCTTTAGCTCCTTATTGGTTTGTCAAATTTCTTTCTTTGGAACTTTCAGATAAACCTTCAGAGGGATGGCCTAAGGTAATGGCATGGCTTCGGCTCATGATTATGCTCGATGGTAGTATTTGGAAGCCAAACTTTGAATTATTAGCGCATCACAATACACAAAGATATGAAAATAAAAGAAGTTCAATTTCATTGCTTGAAAATTTTAAGTACGTAGACTATGAAAAAAAAAAAGAAAAAGTACAACTAGTAGAGGTCTGCAACCTCTGTTGGAGGGGCGGTGGAAGAACTTGGTGCTGCCTTGGTGGGTTCTGTCTCCTCGATTTGCTTGGAGGCATCAACGACAGGCTTGGCAGAGGGGAGATCGACTCTGACTATGGAAGGCCTAGCTTCATAATCAAAGGAATCCTTCGGTCCATCCAATAAAAAGTCGAGATCTAGTTTAGAAAACTTCTCAGCAACTTTTTATTGGTAGGGGTTGAAGCCCTTGCTAAAAGCCTCTCTAGCAAACTCAATTTTAACATCTTCCAGCTCCCTCGAAGACTTGAAATTCAGAATGGCCTGCTTCATGGCTTCAGCAACCTGCCTCTCCCCTTTACTAACTTTAGCCTGGGTCTTCTTTCTTATTTCCTCTTTCGAGGCTAATATGTTTTTCATCTCCACTGATGCCTATTCTGCCCTTTTGAGCGCTTCCTGGAGGTGCCTGACCTTGATGGAGTTTTTCTTAAGCGTCTCCTCAAGATGCTTGACTTTAGCCTTATATTCTCCAATCATCTTCACGGTCTTCAAGGCCTCGGCCTCATGAAGGCTGACTGTCTCCGTATTAGCAAAAAGATGGTATCCTAATAATACACAACAAAATAAATATTACTACTGGAAAGCATACATATTTTTAACTAGATATGAAAAGGAAGATCCGACTACCTCAAGGAAGGCCACAAATGAATCTTTCATTCTTTCCTGGGCATCTGTTTGGAGGATTTCTCAATTATATATGGAATGATGGAGCCCTCCATTAGGGGTCGAATGACCCTCTAGTCATCAAGAGAAGCTCGGTCCAGATTGGCATTGCTGGCACTGCATTTACCTGAGTTCTTTCGAGGTCGAACTCTCTTGGTGACTAATTTCTTTTTTCTCTTTTCCACCTCCTTCTTCTCGGCAGGAGGTGCTAGAACGATGACCTCGATAGGCAGGCTTGAGGTCAGCGAGGGCACTTCAACATCTTGGATAGAGGTCACCTAGGTTGGGATGGCCAAACTTGAGTCTCCAACCTTTGCCCACTTGGACATTTCTTTGGGGGCATTGCCCTGAAAAAAAGAATTCCTACCATAGGATCGATATGATCGAATCAGATTTATAGCAAAATTTTCAAAATATTTTCTAATGGTCTGATCAGATTTGAAAGTTCTCAGATTTGATTAGATAGATTTAAAAATAAAAAAAATTAGAATAAATATAGTGATGCTATTTATCACTTAATTGGATGAACTCTTCACCTGCACTGATGATTTGATGTTGATCCAAGGTTCCAATCTGAGCCACGCACGTGGCCGGCCTCACCAATATCCACTTGAGTTAGATCTAAAAATCTCCTCCTTTTAGATCTGATCTCCAAAGATCAAATCTAAAATCTTCCTGATTTGCCAACAATCTGATCTTCGGCAGCAGCACGATCATCTCACGATCAGGATCTCTTCGATGTAGTCTTTGCAGCAGCACTCCACCAACTCTTGATGGCTGATTTGCCCAACTCCTTAGGCATGGAGAAGAGGGAGAGGAGGAAGATAGGTGGCATGGAGATGGAGAAAGTGGCTTCACCATGGAATCAAAAGTAATGGCAAACACCTTTGGCAAGAGATCTATTTATAGACCAAGCCCTAGAGTCCCTTTCCATATGACTTTGAACAGGTCAAAGTTAACATGCAGAAGGACTCTATCATGAAGCCCACACCATCTTTAGGTTTTTTCCTAAATTTGTCATACAAAATCCTAGGAAAACCATGCCAACTACATTGGATAAGGAGAAGGTGGCATAGCTGAACTTATCTCCCTAGAGTTTGAACTATTCAAACTTTTGACCCATTCAAACTTCAAAAGAATGGGGTGCCTCCTTCTTATCCACATGGGGTGCATGCCTATGAGGTGTGTGGCTCTCTCTCCATCATGTAATCTATCTAGGGGTGTGCGCCCCTTCAATTACTACAAGATTGGGTCAACTTTGACCCCTTGTCCTAATGCCCTCAGCTCTGGATTAAGACAAGCCCTAATCAAGTCCCATATAATGAAATTAGGACAAGTCCTAATCAAGTTAGGACAAGCCTTGATCAGGCCAGGACTAGGTCCAATCAGATCAAGATAAATTCATATAGGATATTCGGAAGAGCCTTGTCCAAATTTTATTTGATGATTTTAGGACAAATCCTAATTTGGTTAAGACAACCCTTGTCCTATTCCCATCTTATAGGATTTAAGACAAGCTTATTTTTTTTTAGGATAATCCTTGAATAGACCAGAATAAGGTCCAGTCATATCAAGATAAAACCATACAGGGCTCCTAGATGAGCCTTGTCCAAATTTCATCTCATTATTTTTGGACAAGCCCTGATCTCATTAGGACAAGCCTTGTTTTGACTAGAACAAGCCTATTTTGATTTGGACAAGCTCCCGTCAGACCAAGACAAACCCATACAAGGATTTTCGATGAGCCAAATCCAATTTGACTTAGTCAAGATGAACCAAAAAAATGACGGAAGGAGAATATTAGGCTTAACCATATGCTAGTATAATTTTTTTGATCCTAATTGGATCTAATCCAAATCAATCGAACTAGGTTAGCCTAATTAATGACATCCAAATCCAAATCCTTCTTTGTGTGATCCATTTAGATTTAGTTCTATATGGTAATGGGACATGTTGTGATCTCCGTCATTGACATCATCAAAACATCTTTCGATGGACCAGAACTCTTCTGATTCACCAAATTAGAATCGTTGATCATCAAGATAAATCTAATTGATCTCAAAATCCATCAGTGACACCTAGTAGTATATGATGGTAACCATCAGAACTAAATAGCGAACCTCTCAGTGTAGTTATCTGTGTGATTAGGTTCTTCTATTATGAGCCCTAGTAGGTTTAGGGTTAAGGTGAACTTGTCAAATCCAACACCCATCATATGAATAAATTATTCAATTCGAGTCCGATATGAAATTCTAATAGGAACTTCTTTCTATTATTTCATACTACCATGACTATAGATTTTTGGACTCGATTTCATGATCATCATAAGACTACTCCTCTACTGAGGTTGATAGATCCCATATTGGTGCAATCTAATTTCTATAATGAACATGCTATAGCCAACATACATCTTATGATTTCGAATGGCTAGGAGATCGAGTTATAGTGTAGTCAAACTATAACACCCTCAAGGTGAACTATCGATGCAATTTAGTTCAAAGAACCAGACATACGACTGCAGTATTGAGCTAGTCATTGATGAGAAGGTAGACTTTCTTATGATCGCTCGAGGTGGTCATGCTCAGTACCCTTATTCTCAATAAGTATCTATACTCTAGCTCTGATGTCTCTACATCATAAACTCAATACTCATCTATTTTAGTAAGGCGATCATACACTAACCTTTTGGATCGATCACCATCCTCATAATGATCCTATGATTAAAAGCAATTTATAAATTATTTAAGATAACACATCTTAAATTTTCAACTCTTGAGAATATGTATTATTTGCCCATTAACTTAGTGGATATATCACAGACACTTTATACACAATGTGATATAATAAAATATTTTTTTTTATTAATTATAAATTAAAATTATGAAAATGCTCCTAGAAAGTATTTTACAAGTGTTGGCCAATCTGACTTCTAGAGCACACATCTAATAAATTTTCACTTGATCTAAAGCTAATTAGCTATAAATCTAAGTCCCATCTTATCAAGATGGGCTTCGATCTTCTGCTAACCTAAAGGCTTCGTTAGTGGGTCAACCACATTATCTGTGGTCTTAACTCACTTAGCCTCGATGTATTCCTTCTCATGGTAATTATAGATGAGATAAAAATGTCGCTCGATGTGCATTGGTGAAGTCTACTATTACAGTCTGATTAGAACTATTCCAGCTTATAGCACCACCTTTGCATGGGAATAGACTTCTAAATGCTGACTTTTGATCATCTATATCAGACATAAAGTATGAGTCTGTATACCTATAGACCTAGAGTTCTCCATGCTAAACTTCTTCAGCACCTCCTCTATGTTCATATTCTATAAAAGACCTAGCATCCTCATCGGTCTATCCCTATAGACTTTAATTCCCAAAATGAGGGATACTTCTTCTAGGTCTTTCATAAAAAACTCTTTAGATAACTATACTTAGACAGAGGTCAACATGGAAATATCATTTTCAATTAGAAGGATATTATCCACATACAGTATGAGGAAGACAATAATGCTTCCACTGATCTTTTGAATACACAGAGCTCCTCCTCATTTTTGACGAAATCAAATAATTTGATAACATCAGTAAAACAAGCATTCCAGCTCTGAGATGCTTGCTTAAGTCTATAGATGGATCTTTATAGCTTGTAGACCTTGTGATCACTATTACTGGATGTGAAACCAAGCGGCTATTCTATATAGATATCTTTCTTAAGATATCCATTCATGAACGCCATTTTTCATGTCCATCTGTCATATTTCATAATCAAAATAGGTTGTAATTACAAGTAATGTGTAGATGGATTTTAGCTTAGCCACTGGCAAGAAGATATCCTAATAGTCAATGCCTTTGAGCTGACTATACCTTTTGCTACTAGTCTAGCCTTGAATGTCTTTACATTTTAATCTATATCTATCTTTCTCTTGAAGATTTATTTACACCTAAGAGGTACTATACCTTCAGATGGATCTACCAAGGTCCAGACTTGGTTCGAGCACATTAAGTCAATTTCTGACTTCATTTTCTTTAACCATTTCTCGGAGTCGATATCTAATATCTTCTTGTCATAAGTTTTGGATCATCTCCATGAACCCTATTTTCCATTAGAAATATTTTTTCTACATCCTCTAAAATAGTATCTAAGTACCTCTTAGAAGGATGAAAAATTCTATTTGACCTACAAGGTGGAGGAGGCAGTGTTAGGGTTGGTTTAGACTGACTAGGTTCCTCAGGTTCCTTGGCTCTTCACTCTTCAAAGTCTTTCTCCTTGAGTCTAATTTATCTTTTGATGCCACCATCTTGAACAAACTATTTTTAAATAAAAATGACATGTCGACTCACAATCACATTATGGTCTTTTAGAAGACAGAAATAATATCCTAACGATTCTTTAGGATATTAAATAAAATGAGCTCTAAAGGACCCAGACTCTAATTTGTCTTCCTGCTATCACTTGACATGAGTCAAACAATCTCAAATTCTGAGGTGACTCAGATTTGACTTCTTACCGTGCCATATCTCATATGGTGTGGTTAAAACAGTTTTAGAGAAAACCCTATTCAGTAGGTAAATTGCTGTCATTAAGCTATGTCTCTAAAAAAATTCAGGAAGGTCCATGAAGCTCATCATGGATCGATCCATATCTAATAGGATCTAGTTTCTCCATTTTAAAACCCTATTGAGTTAAGGCGTTTCAGATGGAGTCCATTATAAGACTATGCCATTATCTTTGAGATAGTCCAAAAATTTCTGACTAAAGTATTCACCTCCTCAATCTAATTGAAGAACCTTAATGGGCTTTTTGGTTTGCTTTTCCACTTCATGTTTGAATTTTTTAAACTTTTCAAATGTTTCAGACTTATGTCGCATCAGGTACACATACCTGTATTGAGATAGATCATCGATAAAGCTAATGAAGTAGACATAATTTTCTCTAGTCGGCACATCGAATAGGCCACACACACCTATATGTACCAAGGCAAGTAGATCTATGGCCCTTACCCCATGTCCTACAAAAAGAAGCTTGATCATTTTACCTTGAAGACATGATTCATAAATTGGATATGACTAGAAAGCCAACAGACCCATTAATCTAGATTTCTCTAATTTGTTAATCCTGTCTTCAACTATATGATCTAGCCTAAGATGCCATAGATACCTTTCATTGATACTATCCCTAGATCATCTTGATCCTCCTTCCTTCTTGTTCTTTGGGCTAGCCAGGTATGTAGGCATTTACATTTTCAAAAGCCGTCAGTGTTGTAATGAAAATATTTTTCTTTGTCAGTGACCTTCTTCTTTGGTTCTACCTAATTCTTCTTCTTTCCCTCTTCTTTTTGCTTCTTTGCAGACTTCTTCTTCTTTCCAAAAGACTTTCTCCCAGAAGAAGTCTGCTCTACAACAAGAATAAGCCCTTTGAATCCTTCAAAGTCTACTTAGTAGTAAACAACATATTCATTAACATGGCCAAGGTGCACTGGAGCTTATTCATATGGATGTTCATGATGAACTACCCATATCAATCACTCAAGGACTATAGGATCACATCAATCTGCAAATCCTTATCCTTCAAGACACCAAGCTTCTCAAGCTCTTCTAGGTTCTTGATCATCATCAGGCAATGATTTTTGACTGACTGCCCATCACACATCTGTGCCTTAAAGAGTCTTCTTGAAACTTGATAACGCGATACGCGACTTTGTTCACCAAACAACTTTTATAGGTGAGCCAACATTTGGCATGCAATCCTAATGTCTTCATGTTGGCACTGCAACTCATAAGACATTGAGCCCAACATGTAGCACCTAACCTTGTTATCATCATCCAACCATTTTTCTATTAGATTTGTGCCCTAGAAGATAGATTTGCTAAGCACTTGTATTACTCTTTTAAGAGCAATTTTGTAATTTTTACTATAAATTAATAAAAGAATTACTTTCTATCATAGTGTGTATTTAAAGTGTCTGTGATACATCCTTTGAGTTAATGATAATGATAGTTCATATTTTTAAGAGTTAAAAATTTAAACATGAATTTTCATAATTAGCTCATAATATGCTCCCGATCGTAGGATCATCATGAGAAAGGTGATCGATCTAGAAGGTTGGTATACAATTACTTTCTTAAGATAGATGTATCTTGAATCTACCATGTGGAGACACCAGAGCGAGAGTACAAGTATTGGTTAGAGAATGAGAATACTAAGCATGACTATCTTGAGCAGTCATAAGAAAGTCTACCTTCTCGTTGATGACTAGCTCGATGCTGTAGTGGTATGTCTAGCTCTTTAACTTGAGGTACATCGATAGTTCACCTTGAGGGTGTTATTGTTTGACTATACCATAACTCGATCGCCTAGTCATTCGAAATCCTGAGGTGTATGTTGGCTATAGCATGTTCGTTGTAGAAATTGGATTATACCAATAAGGGATCTATCTACCTCGATAGATGAGGTGTAGCCCTATGATAATCATGAGATTGAGTCCTTAAGCCCATGGCCATAGTAGAGAGAAAATGATAGAAAGAGTTTCTATTATGGTTTCACATTGGACTTAAGTTGAATGATTAATTCATATGATAGATGTTGGATTTGATGAGTTCATCTTGATCCTAATCCAGTCGGGACTCAAGATAGAAGAACCCAATCACACAGGTGACTGCACCGAGAGATTTACTTTCAGTTCTGATAGGTTGACATACTACTAGGTGTCACTAGTAAATTTTGGATGTAATTAAAATGATTTTGATGATCGATCATGCTAATTGTATGAATCAAAAAAGTTTTGGTCCATCGAAAGGTGTTTCGATGATATCGATGATAGAGATCGTAACATATCTCATTACCATATAGAACTGAACCTAACTAGATCACACAAATAAGGATTTGAGTTTGGATGTCATCAATTGAGCTAGTCCAGTTTGATTGATTTGGATTAGATCTAATTAGGTTCAAGATAATCGTGCTAGCATCTGATTGAACCTGACTTTCTCCTTTTATAATCTTTCTGATTTATCACAATCGAGCCAAATTTGATTTGACTCATTCATATATTTTAGATGAGTTTATTTTCATCTGACTGAAATTTGTTTAGGTAAAATTAATTATAGAAATTAAATCCATTCATGGTGTAATTGGACTAGGGTCAAAATTTGACCTAATTGAGAGAATTGAGGGCAACCTGATCAGAGTCAAAAGTTGACCCGATTAAATCCATTCTAGAAAATTCTTTGGAAGTAATTTTGCTCTAATTTCTAGATGTGTGATTGGGCTTAAGTCATACTTTAGGTGAGCTAAATTTCATGATTTTTAGTGGTGCCTAAATTGGATTTGTAATAGAGTTTGATTTGGATCAAACTCTTGGAGGAAGGAGTCCCATGCGCCATGGACTCCTTCTTATCATTTCTTCATGCCAACTTGGGAGGTGTTTTGGGTGACCAAACCTGATAAAGATCTAGTTGGCAACATGGGCTATCAGACTGGAGTCCTAGCTAATCAAGCAAATAAGTTGCTTGATCACTTAGGAGTCTAGATGGCATAAGGGACTTGTATAAAAACTCCTATGCATAAGGCCTTAAAGAATTCTGATTGCCATGTCCATAGGCTACTACCCCCTCCCATCTGCCATGCCCTTTCTAATCCTCTCTCTCCAATTCTTCTACGTGCTAAAAGTTGGGCACAAATCAGAGAAGAAGATCCAATTAAATTTGTGAAGAGTTTAGCATGTATGCAACGGTGTTCATGAGACAGACAAGCTGCCTTCAGAAGTTGTTTCGAAGGTTCTTTAGATCAGATTTAGATCTGATCATTGGAGAAAAATTTATAAGGAGAAGATGTCTAGATCCTATCCTAGAGGATACCGGTATAGGTTAGGCGTGTGCGTGGCTCCTTCCAGAACCTCAGAAAAGATTAGGATCATCATAGGATAATCAAATTACCCAAACAAGATAAGAAATTAAATCTAATTTAATTTATTTTAATTTTTAATATTAGATCATCATGATTAAATGTAAGAACTCTTAGATCTAATTAAATCATTTAGGATTTTTCTAGAAAAATCCACCCTAGATCTGATCAGATCTGCATGATCCTACGGTGGAAAATGAGATTTTCCTTCAAATGGTATCAAAGCTGTGTTGGCAGTTCTTCAGATCTATATTAGATCTGATTTAATTTTTATTTATGATTTAATATTAAATAATTTTAGATATCACACCAGATATGATTATATCTAAAATAAAAAAATTAAAATTAAATAATTTAGATCTATAATGTATTAGATGCATGACTAGACTAGGTATAGAATAGTTCTATGTGATGTCTAGTATAATCATATTTTTTAACTTGATTAGAAATAATTTTAGATCTATTTAATTTTTATTTTTTTGAAGTTATAATTATTGTAACCAGATCTGAAAAATAAAAAATAGAGTTTTAAGTTATTCATATGAGATATAAAAGATGCATGCTTAGACTAGTTATAAAATAGTTCTATAAAATATCTAGAATAATTTTATTTTGATATGATCAAATTTAAATTCTATTTTTTTGATATTACATGTTATATATTAGTTGTGAATGCATGCGTGTTTAATTAAGTTATGATACATAAGATGTATGCAAAACTTGTATAAGTTAGATCATTAATTGTATATGCGATATATGATTTAGATTTAACTAGTTTTATAGTAGAAATTGTATTTTTGATTAAGGCATTCCTCTTGCCCATCTGATCATAAGAATAAAGTAGGATTTAAAGGCCCTCTCCTTTCATTCGATGGGGTGTTCATATGACGTATAGGGATGCTGTGCATTTATCGTTAATCAGAAATAAGAACTTATATTTCTGCAAAACCCTAAATCCTAAACCCAAAGATTTTGTTACATGTTTTGTTCATGAACCCAAAACATAATTAAAAATTAAGATTATAAAATTAATTAGATCTAAAAATTATGAATTTTTAGATCTAAGATACATTCATAAAATTGGGTTGCGGCTTGGGTAGCTCAATTAGGTCTAGCGGTTGATTAAACCAAATTAACAGTTGGTTAGGTGGGATCAAAGAAAGCTTAGATTTGATCAGCCTAATATGATTAAGTCTGGGCCAAGATCAAATCACATTGAGATATGACTCAATCAAGTCAAGACCTAATTTGGCTCCATGGTTCGAGCCTGGATTGTAAGCTAACCCAATTGGTTTGATTCGATAATTTGGTATCTAAGGTCAGTCTGGTAGATATGATCGAATAATTTTTAATTAGGAGCTACTCGATCTGAATGCATTCTTGTCGAGTTAATGGCATATTCCTTCCATCCGTCTTACTTACCTGGCCATTTATGTAGATCTAGTTCTGATTTGAGGTGGCTAACAATTTGAGCCAATCCATGCCACTAGGTTAGTCATAATTATTGTGACTAAGTCAAGTCAAGATTAAAGAGACCTAAATTAAATTATCCTAAAAGAATATTAAATCTAAGGTCTTCAATCATTGTAGATGTGCGTGCCCTTCCTAGGGTTGATTGTTCTCGACTGCTTACAGTGGCTCAGTTGCACCAAAAAGATGCAACCATATTTATTAGGTATTGGATGCTATGGGTTGGAGGATGGGTTGGGCTCAATATTTCGAATATAGTGAAGGATCCAATCAAAAATCTAATTCATGCAAATGGTGGGTCTGACTTAACTAAGGAGTGGATCAATGTTCTGGACATGTGAGATTCATGAATTAGAGATTAGGTTTGGGTACACCATGATTAGAGAATCATTGGATAAGAGTTGTCCACTCATCGATTGTCCCATTACCAATAACTGTTAGCTGAGGTGATGAGCCAATCAGTAGGACTGCACCATCCACTAGAAATCTATAATCATGGAGATTTTTGCATCTGTACCAAGGGAGTGTAGGGATCCAAGTAAACAATGGAAGCCTAATTTGTTTAAAAATGAAACCCTTAAATAAATTGATTAAGTCTAATTATAAAATCTAACTAAAAATTTTGACTCTCTATAGAAAATTGTCTGCATCTAACCCACTAGCCCGTATCCTGAACACCCATAGACTGACCAGACCAAACTACAAGGATTGGATCCAAAACTTCAAAATTATTTTGGTTTTCAAGAAGTTGACTCAAGCATTAAAATAGGATCCTCCCACTTTACCAGCCCATCCATCCGCTGATCAGAGAGCATCTCTTGAGAAGTGGATGGATGATGATAACAAAGCCAGGTATTACATGTTGGGCATGATGTTTGATGAGCTCCAGTGCCAACATGAAGATATTAGGACTAGCCGCCAAATATTGGCTCACCTGCAAGAGTTGTTTGGTGAACAAAGTCATGCAGTCAAATATCAAGTCAGTAGAAGATTATTTAAGGCTTAAATGCATGATGGGCAGTCGATACAAGATCATTATTTAATGATGATCAAGAACTTAGAAGAGCTTGAGAAGCTTAGTATCAAGTTAGATCAGGATCTGCAGATTGATATAATTTTGCAGTCCATGACTGATGCATTTCGATAGTTCATCATGAACTACCATATGCATAAACTTCAGAATACCTTGGCTGAACTTATGAACATGCTGATTACTGCTGAGCTTTCTATGAAATATTCTAAAGGCTCAATACTTGCTGTGGAGCAGACATCTTCCAAGGGAAAGTCTTTTAGAAAGAAGAAAAATATCGTGAAGAAGCAGAAGATGGAAGGTGGAAAGAAGAAAAAAGCAGAGCCGAAGAAGAAGGCTGCTGACAAAAAAAAATATTTTCATTACAACACTAACAGCCATTGGAAGCGAAAGTGCCCTTTGTACTTGGCTAGCCTAAAGAACAAGGAGGCAAGTTCTTCTAGAGGTATGCTCGTTTAGAATCTAACTTTATGGTTTCTTATACATCCAATTGGATGCTTGACTCTAGTTCTAGTGCTCATTTGTGCACTTTCATGCATGGTCTTGAGGAGAGCAGAAGGCTGAGGGATGGTGAGATGATCCTACGGATCGAAAATGGAGCAAGAGTTGCTACTATGGCCATGGGAACCTATCCTCTTTGATTATCGTCAGGATTAGATTTAGTTCTTAGGGACTATTTTTATGTACATATAGCAAGTAGGAATTTGATTTCTATTTCATGTTTAGCATAGGAAGGCTATGTAATTAGTTTTCTTAAGGACCATTATAATATTCTATTTGAAAGAAATAAAATTATAAGTGGTTTCCTTATAAATGGTCTCTATCAGTTACATATTGATGTTTCTATTTTTAATATTAAGCAAAATATGAATGCCATAGGATCAAAGTGACCTAGGGATAGTCTAAATAATAGATATCTTTGGCATCTTAGGCTAGGTCATATAGCTGAAGATAGGATTAACAAATTGAAGAAATGCGGGCTATTGAGTCCATTGACTTTCGAGTCATATCCAATTTATGAATCATGCCTTCATGGCAAAATGACCAAGCTTCCCTTTGTAGGGCATGGGGAAAGTGCCACAGACCTACTTATCCTAGTACATACTGATGTGTGCAGCCTATTTAATGTGCCAGCTAGAGGCTACTATGTCTACTTCATCATCTTTACCGATGATTTATCTTGGTACAGATATGTGTATTTGATGTGACACAAGTTTGAAGCTTTTGAAAATTTTAAGAAATTCAAATTCGAAGTAGAAAAGCAAACAGAAAAATTTATTAAGGTTCTTCTATTAGATCAAGGAGGTGAATACCTTAGTCAGAAATTTTTAGACTATCTTAAGGACAATGGCATAGCCTCTCAATGGACTCCGCTTGGAATGCCTCAACTCAACGGGATTTCAGAATGAAGAAATCAGATCCTATTAGATATGGTTCGATCCATGATGAGTTTTATAGACCTTCTTGAGTTTTTTTGAGGATATAGTCTGATGATTGCTATATATTTATTGAGTAGAATTTTCTCTAAGACCATTCCTACTACACCATATGAGATACGATATTGTAAGAAACCAAGTCTGAGTCATCTCAGAATTTAGGGTTGTTCGGCCCATGTCAAGAGACAACAAGTGAACAAATATGATTAGGTTATTATTTCAGTCCTTTAGAACTCGATTTATTAGATATTCTAAAGAATCATTAGGATATTATTTCTATCTTCCAGAAAATCATAATGTGATTATGAGTTGACATGCTATCTTCCTTGAAAAATAGTTTATTCTAGATGGTGGCATCGAAAGATAGATTAGACTTAAAGAGAAAGTCTCTGATGAGAAACGAGCTAAGAAACCTATGGAACCCATCAGATTGAGCCAACCCAGACACTACCTCCTCCACCTCATAGATCAAGTAGAATTTTCTATCCTCCAAAAAGGTACTTAGGTACTATATCAGAAGATGTAGAGAAAATATTCCTCATAGAAAATATAGTTCATGGTGATGATCCCAAAATCTATGATGAGGCGATATCAGATATCAACTCTAAGAAATGGTTAGAAGCAATGAAGTCAGAGATTGACTCAATGTGTTCAAACCAAGTCTTGATCTTAGTAGATCCACCTAAATGTATAGTGCCTAATGGGTGTAAATGGATCTTCAAGAAAAAGATAGGTACAGATGAAAATGTAGAGACATTCAAAGAAAAGCTCGTAATGAAAGGATATAGTGAGCGTGAAGACATTGACTATCAGGATACTTTTCTGTCAGTAGCCATGCTTAAATCCATCTACACATTGCTTACTATTGCAGCCTATTTTGATTATGAAATATGGCAGATGGACGTAAAAACAATATTCTTAAATGAATATCTTAAGGAAGATATCTATACAGAATAGTCGCTAGGTTTCACATCCAGTGATAATGATCATAAGATATGCAAGCTACAATGATCCATATATGGACTTAAGCAAGCATCTCAGAGCTAGAATGCTCATTTCAATGATATAATCAAATCATTTGGATTCATCAAGAATGAGGAGGAGTCCTGTATTTTCAAAAAAATCAGTGGGAGCGCCGTTGTCTTCCTTATATAGTACATGGATGACATCCTCCTAATTGGAAATAATATTTTCATATTGACTATAGTCAAAATATGGTTATCTAAGAAGTTCTCTATAAAAGATCTAGGAGAGGCATCTTTTATTCTTGGAATTAAGGTCTATAGGGATAGATCGAGTAGGATGTTGGGTCTCTCATTGAAGATGTACATAGAGGAGGTGCTAAAAAGGTTTAGCATGGAAAACTCCAAGAGAAAATTAGTGCCCTTCAGACATGGCATTCATCTCTCCAAAAAGATGTATCCTAGCATACCTGAGGAGATTGAATGCATGAGCAAGATCTCTTATGCTTCGATAATAGGGACCTTCATGTATACCATGCTATGTTCATGACCTGATATTGGCCATGCTGTGAGTGTCACTAGCAGATATTAGTCAAATTCAGACGAAGAGCACTGGACTTCTGTGAAATGTATCCTTAGGTATACAGACTCAAATTTTATGTTTGATATAGATGATTAAAAGTTGACATTTGAAAGTCTATTTATTTGTAATGGTGGAGCTATCAATTGGACAAGTTCTAAGTAGATGGTGATAGCAGACTCCATCATGGAAGCAGAGTACATCGCTGCATCGGAGGCTACAAATGAGACATTCTAATACAAGAAGTTCATTATAGAGCTCGGAGTGATGCCATCAGATGCCATCTCTCTATACTGCGACAATAATGACTCCATAGCCCTAGCTAAGGAGTCGAGGTCTCACCAAAAATCTAAGCACATCGAGCAGCGATATCACTTCATCCGCGATTACCTCGAGAAGGAATATATCGAGATCAAGAGAGTCGATATTCTAGACAATGCAGCTGATCTATTGATAAAGCCATTGAGCGAGCAGAAGATTGAAGTCCGTCTTGAGAAGATGGAACTTAGATTTATAGCCAATTGGCTTTAGATCAAGTGAGAGTTTGTTAGATGTGTGCCCTAGAAGCCAAATTGGCTAAACACTTGTAATACACTTCTAAGGATAATTTTATAATTTTGACTATAAATTAATAAAAAAATTATTTTCTATCATAATGTGTATTTAAAGTGTCTGTGATACATCCTTTGAGTTAATGGTAATGACAGTTCATATTTTTAAGAGTTGAAAATTTAAGACATAAATTCTCATAATTAACTCATAAAATGCTCCCGACCGTAGGATCATCACAAGGATGGTGATCGATTCAAAAGATTGGTTTATGATCACTTTCTTAGGTAGATGTGTCTCGAGTCTATGGTGTGGAGATGCTGGAGTGAGAGTACAAGTACTCATTAGAGAATGAAGGCACTGAGCATAACCACCTCGAGCAGTCATAAGGAAGTCTACCTTCTTATCGATGACTGGATCGATGCTATAGTGGTGTGTCTGGTCCTTTAACCAAAGGTCCATCAGTAGTTTACCTTGTGGGTGTTATAGTTTGATAATACCATAACTCGATCTCCTAGCCATTCAAAATTCTGGGATGTATGTTGGCTATAGCATGTTCATTATAGGAATTGGATTGCACCAATAGGGGATCTATCTACCTCGATAGATGAGGAGTAGCCCAATAATAATCATGAGATTGAGTCCTTAAGCCCATGGCCATGGCAGACTAAAGATGATAGAAAGAGTTTCTATTAGGATCTCACATTGGACTCAAATCAAATGATTAATTCATAAGATAGATGTTGGGTTTGATGAGTTTACCTTAATCCTAATCCTGTCAGAGCTCAAGATAGAAGAATCTAATCACACAGGTAACTACACCAAGAGGTTCACTTTTGATTCTGATGGGTTGCCACCATATACTGCTAAATGTCATTGATGGATTTTGGGAGCAATTAGAATGATTTTGATGATCGATCATTCTAATTGTATAAATTAAAAAAGTTTTGGTCCATCGAAAGATATTTCGATGATGTCGATGATAGAGATCATGATATTTTCTATTACCATACGAAACTAAATCGAACTGGATCACACAAATAAGGGTTTGAGTCTGGATGTCATCAATTGAGCTAGCCCAATTCGATTGATTTAAATTAGATCCAATTAGGTTCAAGGTAATCATGTTAGCACATGATTGAGCCTGACTTTGTCCTTTTGTAATCTTTCTGATTTATCACAATCGAGTCAAATTTGATTTGACTCATTCATGTATTTTGGATGGATTTATTTTCATCTAACTAGAATCTATCCAGATTAGATTAATTATAGAAATTAAATCCATTCATGGTGCAATTGGTCTAGGGTCAAAAGTTGACCAAATTGAGAGAATTGAGGGTCACCTAATCAGAGGCTTTTAGAAAATTCTCTAGAAATAATTTTGCTTTGATTTCTGGATATGTGATTGGGCTCGAGTCATACTTTGGGTGAGCCCAATGTCATGATTTTTAGTGGCACCTAGATTTGGTTTCTAATAGAGTTTGATTTGTCTCAAACTATTAAAGGGAGGAGTCCCATGTGCCATGGACTCCTCCTTATCCTTTCTACATGCCAACTTGATAGGAGTTTTGGATGACCAAACCTGATATAGATCAGGTTGGCAATGTGGGCTATAAGATTGGAGTCGTAGGTAATCAAGCAAATAAGTTGCTTGATCACTTAGGAGTCTAGATGGTGCAAGGGACTTGTATAAAACCTCCTGCGCATAAGGCCTTCAAGAAGAATTCTGATTGCCACGTCCATATGCTACCACCCCCTTCCATCTTCCACTCCCCTTTTGATTCTCTCTCTCTACTTCTTCTACATGCCAAAAGTTGGGCACAAATTGGAGAAGAAGATCCGATTAAATTTATGAAGAGTTCGGCATCTACGCAATGGTGTTCATGAGACGGACAAGCTATCTTCAAAAGTTGTTTTGAAGGTTTTTCAAATCAAATTCAGATCTGATCTTTGGATAAAAGATTCGTGAGAAGAAGAGATCTAGATCTTGCTTGAGTCGATATCAGTAGAGGCTAGGCGCGTGCATGGCTCCTTTTAGAACCTCAGGAAAGATCAGGATCATCATTGGATAATCAGATTATCCAAACAAGGTAAGAAATTAAATCTAATTTAATTTTATTTTAGTTTTTAATATCAGATCACCATGATCAAATATAAAAACTTTTAGATTTGATTAGATCATTTAGGATTTTTTTAAAAAAATTCATCCCAGATTTGATCAGATCTGCATGATCCTGCGGTGAAAAATGAGATTTTTCTTCATTTTCATGAGATGCTCTCTGATCCATGGTCGAACATGCTGGTAAAGTAAGAGTGTCCTGATCCAATACATAGGTCAGCTTTTTTGAATCCAAAATAATTTTGAAGTTTCTTAGCCAATCCTTGTAATTTGGTCCAGTCAGTCTATGGGTATCTAAGATTCGAGCTAGGGGATTAGATATAGACATTTTTCTATAGAGAGTCAAAATTTCTAATTTGACTTATAATTTGACTTTACCAATTTATTTAGAAATCTTATTTTTAAATAAATTAGGCTTCTACTATTTTCTTGGATCCCTACACTCCCTTGGTAGAGATGCAAAAATCTTCATGATCAAAGATTTTTAATGGGTGTTGTGGTCCCACCGATTGGCTCACCACCTCACCTAATAGTTATTGGTGATGGATCAGCCAATGGGTGGACAACTCTTATCCAATGATTCTCTAATCATGGTGCACCCAAACTTGAACTTTAATTCAAGAAATTCACCATGCTTAGAATATTGGTCCACTCCTTAGTTAAGTCAAATCCATCGTTTGCATGAACTAGATTCTTAATTTGGACCCTCACCATATCCATAATATTGAGCCCAAGCCATCCTCCAATCTATAGCATCTTATGCTTAATAGAGATGGTTGCATCTTTTCAGTGCAACTAAAACTCTATATCAAGTCAAGAACAATCAACCTTGAGAAGGGCCCGCACATCTACAATGGTGGAAGATCTATAATTTAATATTTTCTTAAGAAGATTTGATTTAGGTCTCTTAGACTCGACTTAGTCATAATAATTATGACTAACCTAGTGGCATGGGTTAGCTCGAATTATTAGCCATCTTAAATCAAAACTGGATCAATCCAATTGGCCAGATAAGTGAGATCAATGGGAGGAATATGCCATTAACTTATTGTGAATGCATTCAGATCGAGTAGCTTTCAATTAACGACCATCGATCATATCTGCCATACTTACCTTAGATACTGACTTGTCTGATCAGAATTGATTAGGTTAGCCTACAATCTAGGCTCAAACCATGGAACCATATTAGATCTTAACTTAATTGACCACATGTGACTATGAGTCGATCTTGACCAAATTACATCTAATGGGCTCATCAAAACTAAGCACTTTTGATCCCACCTAACCAACTCTTGATTCGGTTTGATCAACTGCTTAACCTAATCGAGCTACCCACACCCAAACCCATGTTTCATGAAGGTATCTTAGATCTAAAAATTTATAATTTTTAGATCTAATTGATTTCATAAATTTAATTCTTAATTAAGTCCAAGAGTTCAAAAATAAAATATGTATAAAAACTTTAGGATTTTAGGATCTAGGATTTTGCAGAAAAGTACATTTTGATTTTTGATTAAGAAAAAATGCGCAGCAACCCTACACACCATAAGAGCACCCCATCAAATGAAAAGAGAGGGTCTTTAAATCCTTCTTACTCTTATGATCGGATGGCCATAGGGAATGCCTTAATCAGAAATATCATTTATACTACAAAACTATTAGATCTAAGGCATATAACTATTACGTGATTTAAGATCTAATCTATACATGTTTGGTATACATCTCATGTATCATATTTAAATAAATATATGCAAGTTTCAGATTTGATTATTGAAGAGAAAAATCTTATTTTTTGGATCAGATTCATTCAGATTTGATTGGATCAAAAGGGATATTTCAAAAATTTTTCTCTAAGATCCTAATCAAATTTGAGACTCTTTAGATCTGATCCTATTTAACAAATGAAATAAAATAAAATAAAAATTAAATTAAATCTAATTTAATTATACTTTTATTTTGGTTAATCTAATTATCTTGTGATGATCCCGATGTTTGCCTGAGATTCTGGAAGTAGCCATGCAAGCGCCTGGTCTCTACCATTATCCACTCAAGCAGGATCTGGAGATCTTTTTCTTCTCAATCAATCTTCCAAAAATTAGATCTAGATCTAATCTTGAAGATCTTCAAAAACTCTTTTGAAGAATAATTATTATCTTTTGCAGCAGTGCTGCCTTCTTCCTTCCCTATCATCTTTCACTTTCTTGGATCGCACCTAACTCATGCCCAAAATCTCTTGGGCATGGAGAGGAGAGAGAGGACCAGAGGGTGGGGTGGAAAAAGAGGGATAAAAGCTTTGTGGCATGGGCTAAAGGTAGAAGCTCTCTATTCTAGGCACAGATAGGGTTTTATATAGACCCTGCTGCGCCATGTAGTGCCACATCATCCTAGCCAATCATGGCCCTTTGTGCAATCAGATCTAAGTATGATTGGTGGGATGACATCATCTGATCCAATTAGATTAGAGTCCCTCAAAACTCTCCTTAGGTGGCTCCAAGATTGGGTCAAACAAGTCTCCTTGGCACCACCTAATTTAAACCCTTGAAGCAACTAGAGTCCCATTTGTATGGGACTCCAAATCTTATCCTCATGGAGCGCATGCCTCCCTAGGCATGCGCCCCTTGCCTGTCTACTTTTTAGCAGGAGGACAAGGCCCAAGGTTCTCTCCTATGGGTGCATGACACATAGGCAGATGTCTAAGTGTCAAAGGTCAACATTTGACTAAAGTCCAAAGATAAGATTTAGCAGGTGATGAAAAATGGCAGGTATTATCTTAAATTTATTTCATAAATTAAGACAATCCTTTTTTAACCTCGACAAGCTCCAGTCTGACCAAGTAAAGGTTTCTGAGTGAGCCCAAATACATTTGGCTCAGTCGAGATAAGTTTTAATGATTGTTAAAGGAGAATATTAGGCTCAATCGTGTGCTAGCACGATTTTCTTTAACCTAATTTAATCTTATTCAAATCAATTAAACTGGGTTAATCTAATTGATGATATCTAGATCCAAACCCTTTTTTGTGTGACCTAGTTAGATTCAATTTCATATGATAATGGGTTATGTCATGATCTCTATCACCTACATCATCGAAACACCTTTCGATGGATCCGAACTTTTTTGATTTAGACAACTAGTACGATCGATTATCCAAATCATTCTAATTGCTCCCAAAATCCACCTGTGACACCTAGTGGCATATGGTTGCAATCCATCAGAAGTGAAAGCAAACCTCTCAGTGCAGTTTTTTGTGTGATTAAGTTCCTCTATCTTAAGCCCCGATCGGATTGGGGTTAAGGTGATCTCGTCAAACCCTAATATTCGTCATATGAATTAATTATTCGATTCAAGTCTAATGTGAAAACCTTAATAGAAACTCTTTTTATTATTTCACTCCGTCATGGCCATAGGCTTATGGACTTGATTCTCATGATCATCATAGGGCTGCTCCTCTTCTACCGAGGTAGATAGATCCCTTATTGGTGCAATCCAATTACTACAATGAACATGCTATAGTCAACATACACCTCTGGGTTTCGAATGGCTAAGAGATCGAGTTATGGTGTAGTGAAACTACAACAGCCTCAAGGTAAACTGTCGATGTACCTTAGGTCAAAGAACTAAACACTCCACTGCAGCTTCGAGCCAGTCATCAATGAGAAGGTAGACTTCCTCATGACTATTCGAGGTGGTCACGCTCAGTACCCTCTTTCTCTAACGAGTACCTATACTCTTGATTTGATGTCTCTACATCATAGACTCAAGACTCATCTATCCTAAAGAAGTGATTGTACACCAATCTTTTGGATCAATCACCATCCTCATGATGATCCTACGGTCGGGAGCATTTTATGAGTTAATATGTGAAAATTCATATCTTAAATTTTTAACTCTTAAAAATATGAACTATCATTGCCATTAACTCAAGAGATGTATCACAGACACTTTCAAATACACATTATGATAGAAAATAAATTATTTTATTATTTATAGTTAAAATTATAATTTTGCCCTTAGAAGTATATTACAAGTGTCAGCCAACCTAGCTTCAAGGGCAGACATATCTAACAAACTCCCACATGATCCAAAGCCAATTGACTATAAATCTAAGTTCCATCTTCTTAAGGTGTGCTTCGATCTTCTACTGGCCCAATGGCTTTGTGAGTGGATCTACCACATTGTCTGTGGAGTCGACTCTCTTGATCTCGACGTAATCTTTCTCAAGATAATCGCGAATGAGATGGTATCGCCGCTTGATGTGCTTAGATTTCTGGTGAGACCTCAGCTCTTTAGCTAGGACTATGGCGACATTATTATCGCAGTATAGAGGAATAGCATCTGATGGCATCACTCCGATCTCTGTGACGAACTTCTTATACCAGAATGTCTTCTTCATAGCTTCTGATGCAGCGATGTACTTTGCTTCCATGGTGGAATCTACTATTACTGTCTGCTTGGAACTCTTCAAATTGACAGCACCACCATTACACACAAACAGACTTCTAGATGTTGACTTTCGATCATCTATATCGGACATAAAATTTGAGTCTATATACCCCTGTACTTGGTGTTCTCCATTATCAAAAATCAACAACATATCCTATGTTCTTCTTAAGTACTTAAGGATACATTTTACAGAAGTCCAGTATTCTTCATCTAGATTTGACTAATATCTGCTCGTGATACTCACAGCATGGGGTATATCAGGTCACGTACATAACATGGCATGCATGAGGCTCCCTATTGCTGAAGCATAAGGGATCTTGCTCATGTGTTCAACCTCCTCAGATGTGTTGGGATACATTTTCTTAAAGAGATAAATGCTGTGTTTGAAGGGTACCAATCCCCTCTTAGAGTTTTTCATGCTAAACCTCTTTAACACTTCATCTATGTACATCTTCTATGAAAGACCTAGCATCCTATTAAGTCTATCTCTATAGACCTTAATTTCTAGAATAAAGAATGCTTCTCCCAGGTCTTTCATGGAGAATTCTTTAGATAACCATATTTTTGTTAGATATGTGTGCCATAGAAGTCAGATTGGCTGATACTTATAATACATTTCTAAAGACAAAATTATAATTTTGACTATAAATAATAAAATGGGTAATTTTTTATCGCAATGTGTATTTGAAAGTGTCTGTGATATATCCCTTGAGTTAATGATAATGATAGTTCATATATTCAAGAGTTGAAAATTTAAGACATGAATTTTTATTATTAACTCATAAAATGGTCCTGACCGTAGGATCATCATGAGGATGATGATTGATCCAGAAGGTTGGTGTATGATCGCTTCTTCAGGATAGATGAGTTTTGAGTTTACGATGTAGAGACACCAGAGTGAGAGTATAGATACTCGTTAGAGAACGAGGGCACTGAGCGTGACCACCTCGAGCAGTCATCAGAAAGTCTACCTTCTCATCGATGATTGACTCAAAGCTGTAATAGTGTGTCTGGTTCTTTGATCTAAGATCCATCGGTTGTTCACATTGAGGGTGTTATAGTTTGACTACACCATAACTCAGTCTCCTAGCCATTCAAAATCCTGAGGTGTATGCTGGCTATAGCATGTTCATTGTTGGAATTGGATTGCACCAATAGAAGATCTATCTACCTCGGTAGAAGAGGAGCAGCTCCATGATGATCATGAGAATCAGGTCCATAAGCCCATGGCCATAGTAGAGTGAAATAATAGAAAGAGTTTCTATTAGGATTTTCATGTTGGACTTGAATCGAATGACTAATTTATATGACGGATGTTAGGGTTTGATGAGATCACCTTAACCCTAATCCGATTGGAGCTCAACATAGAGGAACTTAATCACATAGGTAACTGCACCAAGAGATTCATTTTCAATTTTGATTGGTTGCCACCATATGCTGCTAGGTGTCCCTGGTGGATTTTGGAAGTAGTTAGAATGATTTGGATGATCGATCATACTAGTTGTCTGAATCAAAAAAGTTTTGATCCATTGGAAGGTGTTTCGATGATCTCAATGATAGAGATCATGACATATCCTATTACCATATAAAACCGAATCTAACTAGATCACACAAATAAGGATTTGGATCTGGATATCATAAATTGAATTAACCCAGTTCAATTAATTTGAATAAGATTCAATTAGGTTCAAGAAAATCGTGCTAGCGCATGATTGAGCCTAACGTTCTTCTTTAACAATCGTTAAAGCTTTTCTTGACTGAGTCAAATGTATTTGGACTCACTCAAAAATCTTTACTTATTTTGACTGGAGTTTGTCCAACTTAGAAAAGGGTTGTCTTAATTTATGAGATAAATTTGAGATAACACCTGCCATTTTTCATCACCGACTAAATCTTGTCCTTGGACTTTGGTCAAATGTTGACCTTTGACACTTAGACATCTGCCCATGTGTCATGCACCCATAGGAGAGAACTATGACCCTTGTCCCCCTGCTAAAAGGTAGATTGATATGTAGTGCATGCCTAGGGAGGCGTGTGCCTCATGTGGATAAGGATTGGAGTCCCATATAGATGGAACTCTAGTTGCTTCAGGGAATCAACCTAGATGGTGCCAAGGAGTCCTGTTTGACCAGTCTTGGAAACATCTAAGGAGAGTTTTGAGGGACTCTAATCTAATTAGATTAGATGATATCATCCCATAAATCAGATTTAGATCTGATTGCATAAAGGACCGTGACTGGTTAGGATGATGTGGCACTGCATGGCGAGCAGGGTCTATGAAAACCCTGTCTACACCTAGATTGAAAGAGTTTCTACCTTAGCCCATGCCACATAGCCCCTTTTCCTCCTTCTCCATGCCACCCTCTAGTCCTCTCTCCTCTCCATGCCCAAGAGGCTTTGGGTACAAGTTAGGTGCGATCAAAGCAAGAGAAAGGCAACAGGAAAGGAAGAAGGCAGCAATACTGCAAGAGACAATGGCTGATCTTCAAAAGCCATTTTGAAGATCTTCAAGATCAGATCCAGATCTAATTTTTGAAGGATAGATTGAAAAGAAGAAGATCTCCAGATCTTATCCGAGTAGATCTCGATAGAGGCCAGGTGCTTGCGTGGCTACACCCAGAACTTCAAGCAAACATTAGGATCATAATAGTGTAATAGGATTACCCATAACAAAAATATAATTAAATTAAATTAAATTTATTTTATATTTCTTTCATTAGATTAATAAGATCAGATCAGAAGAGTCTTAGATCTGATTTGGATCTTATAGAAAAATTTTTAAAATATTTCTCTTGATCCAATCAGATCTGAACGAACCTGATCCAAAAAATAGGATTTTTTCCTTCAACTGGTATCAGAGCCAGGTTTCAAAATTTATTAGATCTAGTTTTATTTTAATTTTTATCTAATAATTAAATAATTTTAGATATCACATGATATGTGATTAGATCTAAAATTAGAAAATTAAAAATTAAATAATCTAGATCTAAGATGTTTGAGATGCATGACTAGACTAGGAATAGAATTATTCTATGTGTACTCTAACATGATCATAATTTTAATTTAAATAATTATAATTTTTAGACCTATTTATTTACTATTTTTTTATATTATAAATATTATACTTAGATTTAAAAAATAGAAAATAAATTTATTTAATTTATTCATATGAGATATGATGGATGCATGTTTAGACTAGTTGTAGAATAGTTCTACAAAATTATCTAGAATAAATTTTAATTTGATATGATCAATTTAAATCTTATTTTTTAGATTTTTTTGAGATAATTTAGATCAAAAAACATGCATGATATGATACATGAGATGTATGCAAAACATGTTTTTAAGTTAGATCAATTTTTATATATGTGATATATATGTAGATCTAACTAATTTTGTAGATTTATCATGTTTCTGATTAAGGTGTTCCCCTTGGCCGTCCAGTCATAAGAATGAAGTAGGGTTTAAAGGTCCTCTCCTTCCATTCGATGGGATGTTCTTATGATGTGTAGGGATGCTGCGTGTTCGTCCTTAATTAAAAATCAAAAACTTATTTTCTGCAACACTCTATATCCTAAAACCCTAGGATTTTATTTACATGTTTTGTTTATAATAAATCCTAAACTTAATTAAGAATTAAGATTATGAAATATATTAGATCTAAAATTAAGAATTTTTAGATCTAAGATATATTCATAAAATTGGGTTCAGGCTTGGATAGCTCAATTAGGTCTAGCGGTTGATCAAACTGAATCAAGAGTTGGTAAGATGGGATCAAGAGTGCTTAAATTAACTAGCCTAATAGGCTTAAGTCCGGATCAAGGTTGAGTCACATGAGTGATCAATCAAGTTAAGACCTAATTAGGCTCAATGGTTAGAGTTTGGATTATAGGCTAACCTAATTGATTTTGGCTCAACAATTTGGTGTCTAAGGTATGTTTGGCAGATACGACTGACTGGTTTATAATTGGGAGCTACTCGACTCAAATGCGTTCTTGTCGAGTTAATGGCATATCCCTTCCACCGATCTCACTTACCTGGCCATATTTGTCGACTCAGTCCTGATCGAAGGTGGCTAATAATCCGAGCTAACCCATGCCACTAGGTTAGTGATAATGGTTATGGCTATGTCAAGTCATGTTTAAAGAGACCAAAATCAAATCTTCCTAAGAAAAGATTAAGTCTAAGGTCTTCCACTATTGTAGATATGCGGGCCCTTCATGAGGTTGATTATTCTCGGCTAGTCACAGTGGTTTAGTTGCGCCATGAAGACACAACCATATCTATTAGGCATTGAATGCTATGGGCTGGTGGATGGATTGGGCCTAATATTTTGAATATGGTGAGAGACCCAATTAAGAATCCAATCTATGCAAATGGTGGGTCTAACTTAACTAAGGAGTGGATTAATATTCTGGGCACAGTGAGATTCATGAATTAGAGACCAAGCCTAGGTGCACCATGATTAGAGAATCATTGGACAAGAGTTGTTCACTCATTAGCTAACTGATCACCAATAACTATTAGGTGAGGTGATGGTTAGTTTATGGGACTGCACCACTCACTAGAGATCATTAATCATGAAGATTTTTGCATCTCTATAGAGAAAGTGTAGGGATCCGAGAAAATAGTTGGAGCTAATTTGTTTAAAAATCAAACCCCTAAACAAATTGGTCAAGTCTTAATTACAAAATCTAACTAAAAACTTTGACTCTCTATAGGAAAAAGAAAAATGTCTGTGTCCAACCCACTAGCCCGTATCCTGGACACCCATAGACTGATCGAACCAATTACAAGGATTGGCTCTAGAACTTCAAAATTATTTTGAATTTTGAAAAGTTAACTCATGTATTGGACCAAGATCCCCCCACCTTACTAGCCCGTCCGTTCATTGAACAGAGAGCGTCACTTGACAAACGTACGGAAGAAGAAAACAAGGTCAGATACTACATGTTGGTTTTGATGTCTGATGAACTTCAGTGCCAACATGAGGATATCAATACTGCCCACTAAATGTTGGTTCATCTGCAAGAGTTGTTTGGTGAACGGAGTCGCGCAGCCAAATATCAGGTCACTAAATGACTGTTTAAGGCTAAAATGCATGATAGGCACTCAGTCCAAGATCAGTGTTTGATGATAATCAAGAATTTGGAAGAGCTTGAGAAGCTCGGAGTGAAGTTAGACTAGGATCTGCAGAATGATAAAAATTTGCAATCCTTGACTAATGCATATGGGCGGTTCATCATGAACTACCAAATGCAAAAACTTTAGAATACTCTAGCCAAGCTTATGAATATGCTGGTTACTACAAGCTTTCTAAGAATGGTTCTAAATACTCAGTACTTGCTATGGAATGGATTTCTTGTTAGATATGTATGCCCTAGAAGCCAGAATTGGCTATCATTTGTAATACACATCTAAGGGCAAAATTATAATTTTGATTATAAATAATAAAATGGATTATTTTCTATCACAATATGTATTTGAAAGTGTCTGTGATACATCCCTTGAGTTAATGATAATGATAGTTCACATTTTCAAGTGTTGAAAATTTAAGACATGAATTTTCATTATTAGCTCATAAAATGCTTTCGACCATAGGATCATCATCAGGATGGTGATTGATCCAGAAGGTTGGAGTACGATCGTTTTTCTAGGATAGATGAGTCTTAAATCTTTGGTATAGAGACATCGAAGTAAGAGTATAGGTACTCGTTAGAGAACGAGGGCACTGAGCGTGACCATCTCGAGCAGTCATGAGGAAGTTACCTTCTCGTCAATGACTAGCTCGAAGCTACAATGGTATGTCTGGTTCTTTGATTTGAGGTGCATTGATAGTTCACCTTGAGGGTGTTATATTGACTACATCATAACTCGATCTCCTAGCCATTCGAAACCCTGAGGTGTATGTTGGCTATAGCATGTTCATTATAATAATTGGATTGCACCAATAAGAGATCTATCTACCTTGGTAGATGAGGAGCAGCCCTATGATGATCATGAGAATCAAGTTCATAAGCACATGGCCATGGCAGAGTGAAATAATAGAAAGAGTTTCTATTAGGATTTTCACATTGGACTTGAATTGAATGATTAATTCATATGATGGAAATTAGGGTTTGATGAGGTCACCTTAACCCTAATCCGATCAGGGCTCAAGATAGAGGAACTTAATCACATAGATAACTTCACCGAGAGGTTCATTTTCAATTTTGATGGGTTGCCACCATATGCTGCTTCGTGTCACTGATGGATTTTAGGATCAATTAGAATGATTTAGCTGATCGATCATACTAGTTGTCTGAATCAGAAAAGTCCTGATCCATCAAAAGATGTTTTGATGATGTCGATGATAGAGATCGCAATGTTTCCCATTAATATATGGAACTAAACCTAGTTGGATCATACAAATAAGGGTTTGGATCTAGATGTCATCAATTGGACTAACCCAGTTCAATTGATTTGAATAAGATTCAATTAAGTTCAAGGAAATCATGCTAGGACACGATTGAGTCGAATGTTCTCCTTCAACAATCATTAAAGCTTGTCTCGACTGAGCCAAATATATTTGAGCTCAGTCAGGAACCTTTACTTAGTCTGACTTGAGCTTGTCCAAGTAAGAAAAGAGTTATCTTAATTTATGAGATAAATTTGAGACAACACCTGTCATTGTCTATCACTTGCTAAGTCTTGTCTTTTGACTTTGGTCAAACGTTGACTTTTGATACTTAGACATCTGTCCATGTGTTATGCACCCATAGGAGAGAACATGGGGCTTTGTCCCCCTGCTAAAAAGTTGAAAGGGAGGGGGTGCATGCCTAGGGAGGCATGCACCCCATGAGGATTATGCCAGGAGTCCCAAATAGATGGGACTCCAGGTTGCTTCATGCTTCCAACTTGGGTGGGGCCAAAGATTCTTCTTTGATCAGTCTTGGCACCACCTAAGGAGATTTGTGAGGGAATCTAATCTGATTGGATCAGATGATGTCATCCCATGAATCAGATTTAGATTTGATTGCGTAAAGAGTCGTGATTGGCCGGGATAATGTGGCACTGCATGGCGCAGCTGGATCTATATAAATCCTATCTGCACCTAGGATTGATAGGTTCTACCCTTTGTCCATGCCACAAAGCTTGTATCCCTCCCTCTCCATGCCACCTCCTGGTTCTCTCTCTCCTATCCACGTCCAAGACTTTTTGGATGCAAGTTTGGTGCGATCCGAGCAAGAGAAAGGCGATAGGAAAGGAAGAAGGCAGTACTGCTGCAAGAGGCAACAACTGATCTTCAAAAGATGTTTTGAAGATCTTCAAGATCAGATCCTGAACTAATTTTTGGATCATAGATTAAGAAGGAGAAGATCTTCAGATCCTATCTGAGTGGATATCGGTAGAGGCCAGGCACTTGCGTGGCTACATCCAGAACCTCAGGCAAACATCGGGATCATTATAGGATAATAGGATTACCAATAACAAGGTATAATTAAATTAGATTTATTTTATTTTATTTTATTAAATCAATAAAATCAGATCTAAAGAGTCTCAAATCTAATTTTGATCTAGAAAAAATTTTTTTAAAATATTTCTCTCGATCAAATCAGATCTGAGCAAACCTGAATTGAAAAATAGATTTTTTCCTTCAACTGGTATCAGAGCCAGATTCTCATAATTAATTAGATCTAATTTTAATATTTTTTTAATTTAATAATTAGATAACTTCGGATATCACATGAGATATGATTAGATCTGAAGTTAAAAAATTAAAATTAAATAATTTAGATCTAAGATCAGATCAAGACATATTCATAAATACTGCGGTTCGGGCTGGCTAGGCTCAATTAGGGCTAAGCGGTGATCAAAAAACCGAATCAAGAGTGTTAGATTGGGATCAACAATGCTTAAATTGGAACCAGGCCTAATACGATTAAGTCATGTCATTGATCGAGTCACGATCCCAGAGGGCAAACCTAATTAGGCTCACGAGAGTTAGAGTCTGGATTGTTCTACGACGCTAAACCCATTTAGTCTCGCAACAAACCTCAAACCAATTTGGTGTCTGAAGGTAACACAGCCAATCACAATCCACAAACACACATCACAACCCACACAACACTATCGCACAACTCACCCACAACCAGACCACAGGACAACCAAAGCTGACTACAACAACAACATGGCTCAAAAGTAATTTGCCAAACAGCCGACTGGTTTTGAATTGGAAGCTACTCGAACCTGAATGCATTCTTGTGCGAAAGGTTAACTGCATATTCCTTCCGACCGGGTTACTTCAACACCTAGCATATCTCGTTGACACAGTTCTGATCTTAGAGGTGGTCATCAATCAGAGCTGACCCATGCCACTAGGTTAGTCATAAATTATAGTCTAAGCCAAAGTCTAGCTTTAATGCTAGACCTGAATCCAATTCTCCCTAAGGAACAAGATTCAAGGTTCCAAGGTCTCCACCATTGTACGACGTGCCGGGCCTCCGGATTTTCTCGAGCAAATGACATAGCTATTCGAGACTGATAAGCTCCTCAAGTTGACACACCGGAGAACACAACCACTGATCTATTGGCATTGGATGTAATGGCGCTGCAAAGATGGTTGGGCCAATATTTCGAATACGAGTGAGAGAACCAATTAGGAAACCCAGCCTATGCAAAGTGTGGTCTGACTTAACTAAGGGAGCCAAAGGTAGATCAATATTCCAGAGTATGGTGAGATTCATGAATTAGAGACAAAGTTTGGGTGCACCACGATAGAGAAATCAAATTGAAAAAGAGTTGTTCATCATTAGCTACCCATCTCACCAATAACTGTTAGTGAGGGATGACGTCAGTTGGTTGAGACCCACCATCGCCCACTAGGAATCAAATATCAAAATCGTGGAGATTTTTGCATCTCTACAGAGGAGTGTAGGGATCCGAGAAATAGTGGGAGCTAATTTGTTTTAAAAATAAAAATCCCTAAACAAAATACGTCAAGTCAAAATTACAATATCAACTGGAATCTTTGACTCTCCACAGAAAAATGTCTGCAGTTCCAACCCACTGGCACGATTCCTAGACACACATCAGACTGATATGGACCCAATTATAAAGATGGCTCAGCGAATACCAAAATTGTTTTGGTTTAGAGAAAGTCTAACAACATCGTTTTGGGACCAGGACCCTCCCACCTTACCAGGCTCGTCCATCCAACAGAGAGCGTCTCTAAAAAACAGGTATTGACGAGACGATAAGGCCCAATTACTACATGTTGGGCTCGATGTCTAATGAGCTCTAGCACCAAACATGAGGATAATCAGGACTTGCTCGCCAAATGTTGGTCTCACCTGCAGGAGATGTTTGCCGTGACAGAGTCGCGCAGCCAAATATCAAGTCACAAAATGACTTTTTAAGCTAGATGCGTGTATGGGCAGTTCAGTCCAGATCCACTGTCTGACAATGATCAAGGGAACTGGAAGAGCTGAGAAGCTTGTGTGAAGTTGGACTTTTGGATCTTACAGAATGATATTATTCTGCAATCTCTGACTCAATGCAATTAGAGGCAATAATCATCAATGAATCTACCATATGCATAAAACGTCAAAATTCCTTAGCGAGTTGATGAATTATGCTGGTACCAACTGAGTTTTCAAATGAATGGTTCTCTAAGTCAGTCCTTACTATGGACGGGAACTTCTTCCAAAGAAAGTTTAGGAAAAGAAAAGAAGTCTGTTGAAAAAGCAAAAGGTGAGCGATCAAAGAAGAAGAGCAAGAATCGAAGAAAAAAGCCGTGGCAAGGAAAGTGTTTTCATTTGCAACAGCAACGGCCATTGGAAGCGGAACTTGCCCTATTATACCGGCACCCCTGGAAAACAAGGAAGGGAAGTCCTTCTGGAGGTATGCTCGTTATGAGTCTAATCTTCACATTTCTTCTGCATCCAGTTGGGTGTTGACTCTGGTTCTAGTGCTCATCTTTGCAACTTCTTGCAGGGTCTGAGGATAGCAGAGGCTAGGGATGGAGACATGATCCTACGCATTTGGTTGAATGGAAGCAAGGAGTTGCGCAAGTAAGCCGTGGAACATACCCTCTCGATTACCATCTGGTTTAGACTTAGTTTTGAAAAGACTGTTTATTATGTGCCTGCAGTAGCAGGAATTTGATTTCTGTTTCATTGCTTAGCACAAGAAGGTTATGTGATCACCTTCTTTAAGCGACCATTGTACATTCTTTATGAAGAAATAAAAATTGCAACAGAATGGTTTCCTTTTAATGGTTCCTTTATCAGTGCATATTGAATAGTACTGTTTATAACTAATTAGAGCAAACAGTGAATATAGCAACATAATGACCTAGGATAGTCCAAACGACAAGAATATATGAGCATGTGAGATTACGGTTCATATAGCAGAAGATAGGGCATCAACAAAATTGAAAGAAAAATGGACATGAGATCCATTGACGTTTTGATCATATCCAACTTGTGTGAATCTTGTCTTCAAGGCAAAAATGAAAAACTCGCTTTCTTGGTTGGAACATGAGGAGAGGCGCACACAGATCTTTCCTTGCGCCTATTCATACTGATGTGTGCGGCCATTCGAATGTACGGCTAGAGGCAATTTGGCTCTACTCATTACCTTTACCGATGTCTGTCTAGGTATGGGTATGTGTATTTATGAGAACATAAGGTCTGACGCTTTTGAAAGTTTCAAGAATTCAGACTGAAGTAGAAACAAAACTGGAAAACCCATTAAGGTTCTTTGATCAGATCGGGAGGAGATGAATACTTTTAGCCAGGAATTTCCTAGACTAATCTTAAGGAAATGGCATAGTCTCTCAATTGGACTCCACCAGAAACCTCAACTCAATGAATTCAGAACGGAGGAAATCGGACTTCTATTGGATATGGTCGATCCATGATGAGCTTCCACTAGACCTCCCAGATTTTCTTTGGAGAGCATTCATTATTTAACTTCAATCTATTCTAACTGAATAGGGTTCCCTCTAAAAACCGTTCCTACCACACCGTATGAGATATGGCATCGTAAGAAACCAAGTCTGAGTCATCTCAGAATTTGGGAGTTGTCCGGCTTTATTGTCAAAAGACAACAAGCGGACAAGGTTAGAGTTTAGGTCCTTCAGAGGCTCGATTCATAGGGATATACCTAAAGAGTCATTAGGATACTCTATTTCTACATTCCAAAAAGACCACAATGTGATTGTGAATCGACATGCATCTTTTCTTGAAAAAGAGTTTCATTTCAATTGATAGCGGCATTGGAAAACAGATCAAGCTTGAGAGGAAGTCTACAAAGCAGAACGAGCTAAGGACCAAAGTGGACCAAATCAGTTGAGCCAATAAGAACACATACCTCCTCCACCTATAGATCCGGAAGAGTTTCCCATCCCCTGCTGAAAAAACAAAAAAAAAGATACTTATCGGTATGTTTCAAGCAGGAGTGTAGAGGAAATGTTTCCTCGTAGGAATTGTGCTCATGAGATGATCCAAAACCTATAACGGAGGCGATTCAGATATCGACTCCGAGAATGGTTTGAGGCAAGTGAAGTCAGAGACATCGACTTGGATGCACTCAAACCCAGTCATGGACCTGGTAGATCCACCAGAAAGGTATTAGTACCTATTGCGTGTAAAATGGATCTTCAAGAGAAAGATTGGTTGCAGATGGAATGTTGGAGACATTCAAGGCTAGATTGGTGGCAAAAGGTTATAGTCAACGTGAAGGCATTGACTATCAGGATACCTTTTCCCCGGTAGCTATGCTAAAATCCATCCGCACATTGCTTGCTTTGCAACCTATTTCGATTATGAAATATGGCAAAATGGACGTGAAAACGGACATTCCTAAATGGATTATCTTGAGGAAGATAATATCCTATATGGAACAGCTGCTAGGTTTCACATCCAGTGATACTGATCACAAGTTTTGCAGCTGTAAAGGTCCATATATGGACTTAGCAAGCATCTCGGAGCTGGAACACTTGTTTCAATGATTGTGATCAAAAAGTTTGGTTTCATCAAAATGAAGAGGAACCATGTGTTTTCAAAAGGTCAGCATGAAGACTGACATCTGGAGACTGTTTGTGTTGGAAGAGTTCAAGCAAACGGTTGATACCACCCCATTCCACGATTACCTCAAAAAGGTGTAGAGGTACAGAGAGTCAAATCCACAGATATTGGCAGACCACTTACAAAGCCGTTGGGCACAGCAAGACATCAGACAAGCCACCTTGAGAAGATGGGACTTAGACTTGTAGCCAATTAGCTATACTGGACAAGTGGGAGATTGTTAGATATATGTGCCCTAGAAGCCAGAATTGGCTGAACTTGTTAATACACTTCTAGGGGCAATTATAATTTTGACTATAATCAATAAAATGGGTTATATTTCTATTCATATATTGTGTATTTAGTATCTGTGATTACATCCTTGTGAGTTAATGGTAGATAATTCATATTTTCAGAGTGAAAATTTAAGACATGAAATAATCATTATTAACTCATAAACAGCCCTGAACCATAGGATCATTCACTGAGGAGGTGATTGATCCGGAAGGTTGGTGTACGATCGCTTCTCTTTAGTAGATGAGTCTTTGAGTCTACAGTGTGGAGACACCGGAGCGAAAGTACAGGTACTCGTAAGAGAACAGAGGCACTGACGTGACCACCTCGAGTAGTCATTAGGGGATCTACCTTCTCGATCAATGACTGACTCGATGTGCAGTAGTGTGTCTGGTTCTTTGATCTGAGATGCATCGATAGTCACCTTGAGGGCAGTTATAGTTTGAACTACACACATTACTCGTCTCTCAGCCATATGGAACCCTGAGGTTGTATGTTGGCTATAGCATGTTCATTGTAGGAACTGGATTGCATCAAGATGGGATCTATCTACCTCGGTGGGTAAAGGAGCAGCCTATGATAATCAAGAGAATCAAGTCCTAAAGCCATGCCATGGTAGAGTGAAATAATAGAAAAGTTTTCTATTAGGTTTTCACATTGGACTCGAATCGAATGATTATATCATATTGACAGAGACTAGTGTTGATGAGTTTTACCTAACCCTAATCTGATCGGGCTCAAGATAGAAGAACTTAATCACACAGGTAGCTGCACCAAAAGGTTCGCATTCAGCTCTGATGGTTGTCACCATATACTGCTAGGGATCACTGGTGGATTTTGGGAGCAATTAGAATGATTTAGATGATCGATCATTCTAGCTGTTCGAATCAGAGTTCTGATCCATCGGAAGGAGTTTCGATGATGTCTATGATAGAGTCATGACATATCCCATTACCATACAAGAACTGAACCTAACTGGGTCACACAAACAAGGGTTTGAATCTGATGATCATCAATTGAACTGATCTAGTTCAATTGATCTGAATGAGATTCAATTAGGTTCAAGGAAATCGTGCTAAGCACTCGATTGAACCTAACGTTCTTCTTTTGCTATCATAAATAAGTTGCCTGTCTGAGCAAAGGAGTTTGTGCTCAATCAGAGGCCTTCATATGGTCTGACTGGAGGTTGTCCAAAGCAGAATAGGTTTTCTTATTTGTAAGACATTACCTGCCATTTTGGTCACCTGCCATTTCTTGTCTTTTGACTTTGTCAAAAAGTCTACCTTTGACTGGTCAAACGTTGACCATTTGACCCTTTGACTTTTGACACACTGTCATGCACACCTATTGGAGAGCTGGTGGGGGCCTGTCCCCCTGCCAGAACCTAGCAAGGGAGAAGGCGCACGCCACCTAGGCGTGTGCCCAATTGGAGGCACTAGAGTCCTTGTTGGACAAGGACTCCATCTCCTTTTTGGATTCCAATTAGAGTTCTTTAAGAACCAACTTTGACTGGGTTCTTAGGCACCCTCTAAGGAGGAATCCAGGGGACTCTATTCCCACCAATCAGATTTAGATCTAATTTCACAAAGGATTTGTGATTGTTGGGGAGAAGGAGTTGGATCACAGCTAGTCTATAAATAAGACCCCTGTATCCAACTCAGATTGCATGAGATACAGAGATATGATGAGATCATAGTTTTTCCACGCCCCAAGGCTGCCTCTTTCCTCCTTATCCACATCATAGTCTCTTCTCCCCTTGCTCTCCACATCCAAAAGGAGTTTTGGACTTTGGTTGGTGCGATTCAGATCAAGGAAAGGCAATCAAAAGCAAGAAGGCTGCGCTGCTGCAAAAGGACGACTGCAGATCTTCAAAAGAGTTTTGAAGATCCTTCAGATCATATCCAGATCTAATTTTTGGAGGTGTGATAGAGAAGAAGAGGATCTCTAGATCCAACCCGAGTGGATACCGGTAGAGGCCAGGCGCTTGCGTGGCTAGATCCAAAACCTTCCGCTGCAATCAGGATCATCTATAGGGTAATAGGATTACCCAAATTAGGTAAATTAAATTTGATTTAATTTATCTTATTTTATTTTATTTATTAAAATAATAAGAATCAGATCTAAAATATATCAAGATCTGATTGGAATCAAGAAAAAGAAATTTGAAATATATCTCTTGATCTGATCAGATCTGGACGAACCTGGACCGGGAAATCAGGATTTCCCTTCAGGGCGCACGCCAAGGGTGGCGTGCACCCAAGCTTGAGGCGCCTAGGAGTCCCTATTGGATAGGGACTCCATCTCCTTATTGGATTCTGATTAGACTCCTCCTAAGAACCAACTTTGACTGATCTTAGGCACCATCTAAGGATGAATCCAAGGGACTCTATTCCCACTAATCAGATTTAGATCTAATTTCATAAAGGGTTGTGATTGGTTGGGATGAAGAGGAGTTGGATCATGCATAGTCTATAAATAAGACCATGCGCCCAACTCAAAGTGGAGAATAATTCTCTATGCCCCAAGCCTGCCTCTCTCTTCCTCCTCCATGCCAAGATCATCTTCTCCCTCTCCTCTCCACACCCAAAGAAGTTTGAGATCTCAGTTGGTGCAATCTAGGGGAGAGAAAGGTGACAAAAGCTAGAAGGCTGCATTGCTGCAAAGGACAACTGCTGATCTTCGAAAGCTATTTTGAAGATCCTCCAAATCAGATTCAGATATGATTTTTGGAGATATGATAGAGAAGAAGAGGATCTCCAGATCTACCCTGAGTGGATACTGGTAGAGGCTAGGCACTTGCGTGGCTAGATCTAGAACCTTCCGCTGCTTACAAGATCATCAATGGGTAATAGGATTACCCTACGTCAAGGTAAATTAAATCTGATCTAATTTATCTATATTTTATTTTAATTATTACATTAATAAAAATTAGATCCGAAATATTTCAAATCTGATTTAGATCAAAGAAAAAAGTTTTTGAAATATATCTCTTGATCTGATCAAATCTGAATGAACCTGGTCTGAGAAATCAGGATTTTCCTTCATAATTGAGCTACCCAAGCCCGAACCCAATTTTATGAATATATCTTAGATCTAAAATTTTTTAATTTTAGATCTAATATATTTCATAATTTTAACTCTTAATTAAATTTAGGGTTCATAAACAAAACATGTAAATAAAATCCTAAGGTCTCAAGATCTAAGATTTTGTAGAAAATAAGTTTTTTTGATTTCTAATTAAGGACGAACATGCAACACCCCTACACATCAAAAGAATATCCCATCAAATGAAAGGAGAGAGCCTTTAAACCCTTCTTTGTTCTTAATCAGAAACTTGATGAATCTATAAAACTAGTTAGATCTACATCATATATCATATATAAAAATTGATCTAACTTAAAAACATGTTTTGCATACATCTCATGTATCATATCATACATATTTTTATATCTAAATTATCTCATAAATATCTAAAAAATAAAATTTAAATTTGAACATATCAAATTAAATTTATTCAAGACAACTTTAAAGATCTATTCTACAACTAGTCTAAACATGCATCAATCATATCTCATATGAACAAAATTAAATAAATTTATTTTTTTATTTTTTATTCTAATATTATAATTATAATATTAAAAAAAAATAAATAAATAGATTTTAAAAATTATAATTAATTAAATTAAAATTATGATGATGTTAGATCTATACATAGAATATTCTATTCCTTATCTAGACATGCATCCATAC
>QRFJ01004492.1:0-91720 GCA_006176705.1 Cocos nucifera
TGATTTATTTTAGATCTGATTCTTATTATTTTAATAAAAAAAATTAAAAGATAAATAAATCAAATTTAATTTACCTGACTGGGTAATCCTATTTACCCTGTTGATGATCCTGTTTGCAGCCGAAAGGTTCTAGATCTTAGCCACGCAAGCGCCCTGGCCTCTACCGGTATCCACTCAGGTTGGATCTAGAGATTCTCTTCTTCTCTATCATACCTCCAAAAATCAGATCTAGATCTGATCTGGAGGAATCTTCAAAAACTCTTTTGAAGATGAGCAGTCGTCCTTTGCAGCAGCGCAGCCTTCTTATTTTTGATCGCCTTTCTTTGATCTGAATCGCAACCAACCAAGGTCCAAACTCCTTTTGGACGTGGAAACCAAGGGGAGAAGAGACTATGGCATGGAGAAGGAGGGGAGAGGCAGCCTTGGGGCATGAAGAAACTATGATCTCATCATATCTCTTCTTCTCATACAATCTTAGTTGGATACAGGGTCTTATTTATAAACTAGCTGTGATCCAACTCCTCTCTCTCCCAACCATCACAACCTTTATGAAATTAGACTCTAATCTGATTAGTGGGAATAGAGTCCCTAGATTCCTCCTTAGAGGGTGGTGCCTAAGACCAGTCAAAGTTGGTTCTTAGAAGAACTCTAATTGGAATCCAAAAAGGAGATGGAGTCCTTGTCCAACAAGGACTCCTAGGCATCTCCAACTTGGGCACACGCCTAGGGTGGCGTGCGCCCTTCTCCTTGCCAGGTTCTAGTATGGGGACAGGCCCCCACCAGCTCTCTAATAGGTGTATGACATGTGGTCAAAAGTCAAAGTGTCAATGGTCAACGTTTGACCAGTCAAAGGTAGAATTTTGACCAAAGTCAAAGAACAAGAAATGGCAGGTGACCAAAAATGGCAGGTAGTGTCTTACAAATAAGACAACCTTTTCTGACTTGGACAACCTCCTGTCAGACCATATGAAGGCCTCTGTTTGAGCACAAACTCCTTTGGCTCAGACAGGACAACTTATTTATGATAGCAAAAGAAGAACGTTAGGTTCAATCGAGTGCTAGCACGATTTCCTTGAACCTAATTGAATCTCATTCAGATCAATTGTACTAGATCAGTTCAATTGATGATCACCAGATTCAAACCTCTTGTTTGTGTGACCCAGTTAGGTTCAGTTCTGTATGGTAATGGGATATGTCATGATCTCTATCATCGACATCATCGAAAACTCCTTTCGATGGATCAGAACTCTTCTGATTCGAACAGCTAGAATGATCGATCATCTAAATCATTCTAATTGCTCCCAAAATCCACCAGTGACACCTAGCAGTATATGGTGGCAACCCATCAGAGCTGAATGCGAACCTCTTGGTGCAGCTACCTGTGTGATTCAGTTCTTCTATCTTGAGCCCCGATCAGATTAGGGTTAAGGTGAACTCGTCAAACCCTAGTCTCTGTCATATGATGTAATCATTCGATTCGAGTCCAATGTGAAAATCTAAATAGAAACTCTTTCTATTATTTCACTCTACCATGGCCATGGATTTCTGGACTTGATTCTCATGATCATCATAGTGCTACTCCTCTACCACCGAGGTAGATAGATTCCATCTTGATGCAATCCAGTTCCTACAATGAACATGTCATAGCCAACATACACCTCAGGGTTCCATATGGCTAGGAGACCGAGTAATGGTGTAGTCAAACTATAACACCCTCAAGGTGAACTACCGATGCATCTCAGGTCAAAGAACCAGACACACTACTGCAGCATCGAGTCAGTCATTGACGAGAAGGTAGACTCCCTAATGACTACTCGAGGTGGTCACGCTCAGTGCCCTCGTTCTCTAACGAGTACCTATACTCTCGCTCCGATGTCTCCACACCGTAGACTCAAGACTCATCTACTAAAGAGAAGCGATTGTACACCAACCTTCCGGATTAATCACCATCCTCGTGATGATCCTATGGTCGGGAAGCAATTTATGAGTTAATAATGATTATTCATGTCTTAAATTTTCAACTCTTGAAAATATGAATTATCATTACCATTAACTCAAAGGATGTATCACAGACACTAAATACACATATGTGATAGAAAATAGCCCATTTATTGATTTTAGTCAAAATTACAATTTTGCCCCTAGAAGTGTATTACAAGTGTCAGCCAATTCTGGCTTCTAGGACACATATATCTAACATATGTGCCCTAGAAGCCAGAATTGGCTGACACTTGTAATACACTTCTGGGGCAAAATTGTAATTTTGACTAAAATCAATAAAATGGATTATTTTCTATCACATAAGTGTATTTAGTGTCTGTGATACATCTTTTGAGTTAATGGTAATGATAATTCATATTTTCAAGAGTTAAAAATTTAAGACATGAATAATCATTATTAACTCATAAAATGCTCTCGACGATAGGATCATCATGAGGATGATAATTGATTCGAAAGGTTGGAGTACAATCGCTTCTTTTTAGTAGATGAGTCTTGAGTCTATGGTGTGGAGACATCAGAGCGAGAGTACAGGTACTCGTTAGAGAACGAGGGCACTGAGCGTGACCACCTCGAGTAGTCATTAGGAAGTCTACCTTCTCGTCAATGACTGACTCGATGCTGCAGTGGTGTGTCTGGTTCTTTGACCTGAGGTGCATCGACAGTTCACCTTGAGGGTGTTATAGTTTGACTACACCATTACTCGGATCTCCTAGCCATACGAAACCCTGAGGTGTATGTTGGCTATAGCATGTTCATTGTAGGAACTGGATTGCATCAAGATGGAATCTATCTACCTTCGGTGGTAGAGGAGCAGCCCTATGATGATCATGAGAATCAAGTCCAGAAGCCCATGGCCATGGTAGAGTGAAATAATAGAAAGAGTTTCTATTTAGATTTTCACATCAGACTTGAATCGAATGATTACATCATATGACAGAAACTAGGGTTTGACGAGTTCACCTTAACCCTAATCTGATCGGGGCTCAAGATAGAAGAACTTAATCACACAAGTAGCTGCACCAAGAGGTTCGCATTCAGCTCTGATGGGTTGCCACCATATACTGCTAGGTGTCACTGGTGGATTTTGGGAGCAATTAGAATGATTTAGATGATCGATCATTCTAGCTGTTCGAATCAGAAGAGTTCTGATCCATCGAAAAGAATTTCGATGATGTCGATGATAGAGATCATGACATATCCTATTACCATACAAAACTGAACCTAATTGGGTCACACAAACAAGGGTTTGAATCTGGTGATCATCAATTGAACTGATCTAGTTCAATTGATCTGAATGAGATTCAATTAGGTTCAAGAAAATCGTGCTAGCACTCAATTGAACCTAACGTTCTTTCTTTTCTATCATAAATAGTTGTCCCAACTGAGCCAAAATAGTTTGTGCTCATTCAGAGGCCTTCACTTGGTCTAACTGGAGTCTGTCTAGGTCAAAAAAGGATTGTCTTATTTTGTAAGATAATATCTGCCATTTTTGGTCATCTGCCATTTCTCGTCCTTTGACTTTGATCAAAAGTTGACCTTTGACTGGTCAAAAGTTGACCTTTGACTGGTCAAACGTTGACCATTGATACTTTAACTTCTGTCCATGTGTCATGCACCTATTGGAGAGCTGGTGGGGGCCTGTCCTCCTGCCAGAACTTGGCAAGGAGGAGGGCGCACGCCAACCTTGGCGTGTGCCCAAGTTGGAGGCACCAAGGAGTCCCTGTTGGATAGGGACTCCATCTCCTTTTTAATTTTTAATTAAAGTTCTCTGAAGAACCAACTTTGACTGGTCTTAGGCACCCTCTAAGGAGGAATGCAGGGGACTCTACTTCCACCAATCAGATTTAGATCTAGTTTCATAAAGAGCTATGATTGGTTAAGAAGAAGAGGAGTTGGATCACAGATAGTCTATAAATAAGACCTTGTGCCCAACTCAAATTATGATTGGAAAGGAATTCAATTCCCACACCCCAAGGCCTCCTCTCTCCTCTTCCTCCATGCCAAACCCACCTTCTCTCTCTCCTCTACATGTTCAAGAGTGTTTTGGACCTTGGTTGGTGCAATCTAGATGAGAGAAAGGCGACTGAAAGCTACAAGGCTGCGCTGCTGCAAAGGACAACTGCTGATCTTCGAAAGGAGTTTTGAGGATCCTTCAGATCAGATCTAGATCTAATTTTTAGAGATGTGATAGAGAAGAAGAGAATCTCTAGATCCAGCTCAAGTGGATATCGGTAGAGGCCAGGCACTTGCATGGCTAGATCCAGAACCTTTCGCTGCTTACAGGATCATCAATGGGTAATAGGATTACCCACTTCAAGGTAAATTAAATTTTATTTAATTTGTCTAAATTTATTTTAATTACTAAAATAATAAGAATTAGATCTAAAATATCTTAGATCTAATCTAGATTAAAGAAAATTTTTTTTGAAATATATCTCTTTATCCGATCAGATCTGAACGAACCTGGTCTGGGAAATTAGGATTTTCCTTCAACTAGTATCAGAGCCAAGGTTCTAAAAGTATTTAGATCTAATTTTAAATTTATTTTAATTAAAAAATAAATGATTTTAGATGTCACATAAGATGTGATCAGATCTGAAATAAAAAAATTAAAATTAAATGATTTGGATCTAAGATTAGAAAATTTGCATGACTAGTTCTAAAATAGAATAGTTCTATAGAATAGTCTTGTATGTTTTAAATTTAATTTAATTAAATCATATTGTAGATCAATTTATTTACTATTTTTTGATATTATAATAGTTATAATAATATCTAAAAAATAGTAAATAAAAATTATTTAATTTTAAACATCATATGGGATATGATTGATGCATGTCTAGACTAGTTGTAGAATAGTTCTACATAGTTGTCCAGATTAGAATTTATTTTGATTAGATCAATTTAAATATAATTTTTTATATTATTATGAGATAATTTAGATCTAAAAATATGCATGATTCGATACATGAGATGTATGCAAAATATGCCATGATTAGATCTAATTCTATATATGAGATATATGATATAGATCTAAAACTATTTTGTAGTATTGCATGTTCTTGATTAAGGCGTTCCTCTTGGCCATCCGGTCATAAGAATGAAGAAGAGTTTAAAGGCCCTCTCCTCCCATCCAATGGGATGTTCTTATGACATGTAGGGGTGCTGCGCATTTGTACTTAATCAGAAATCCAAAACTTACTTTCTGCAAAATTCTAGATCCTGAAATCCTAGGATTTATTGTGCCTATTTTGTTTATGAACCCTACTTAATTAAAAATTAAGATTATAAAATATTAATTAGGTCTAAAATTGAGAATTTTAGATCTAAAACATATTCATAGTACTAGGTTCGAGCTTGGGTAGCTCAATTAGGTCTAAGCGGTTGATCAAACCGAATCAAGAGTTGGTTAGATGGGATCAACAATGCTTAAATTGGCCAGCCTAATAGGATTAAGTCTGGGTCAAGATCGAGTCACGATCAAGCAAGCCCTAATTAGGCTCAGAGGTTAGAGTCTGGATTGTAGGCTAACCCAATTGGTTCTGACTCAACAATTCGGTGTCTAAGGTAAGTTTGGAACATACGTCCGATTGGTTTTTAATTGGAAACTACTCGACCTGAATGCATTCTTGTACGAGTTAATGGCATATTCCTTCCATCGATTTCACTTATCTGGCCATATCTATTGACACGGTTCTGATCTGAGGTGGTCAATAATCTGAGCTAACCCATGCCATTAGGTTAGTCATAATTGTTATGACTATGATAAGTCTAGTTTAATGAGACCTGAATCAATTCTCCCTAAGAAAAAATTAAGTCTGAGGTCTTCCACCATTGTAGATGTCCGGGCCCTTTTTGGGGTTGATTGTTCTCGGTTGGATACAGTGGCTCAGTTGCACCGAAAAGATGCAACCATGTCTATTAGGCATTGGATGCTATGGGCTGGAGGATGAGTTGGGCTCAATATTTTGGATACGGTAAAAGATTTAATTAGGAATTCAGTCTGTGCAAATGGTGGGTCTGACTTAACTAAGGAGTGGATCAATATTCTGGACATGGTGAGATTCATGAATTAGAGATCAGGTTTGGGTGCACCATGATTAGAGAATCATTGAACAAGAGTTGTTCACTCATTGGCTAATGCATCATCAATAACTATTAGGTGAGGTGATGAGTCAATTGGTGAGACTGCATCACCCACTAAAAATTATTAATCATAGAGATTTTTGCATCTCTATAGAGGAAGTGTAGGGATCCGAGAAAATAGTGAAAGCTAATTTGTTTAAAAATAAAATTCCTAAATAAATTAATCAAGTCATAATTAAAGTATCTAACTAGAATCTTTGACTCTCTATAGGAAAATATCTGCGTCCAATCTATTAGCACGTATCCTGGACACACATAGACTGATTGAACCCAATTATAAAGATTGGCTTAAGAACTACAAAATCATTTTGGATTCCGAGAAGTTAACCCATGTATTGAACCAGGACCCTCCCACCTTACCAGCCTGTCCATCCATTGAACAGAGAGCATCTCTGGAGAAATGGATAGATGAAGATAATGGGCCAGATATTACATGTTGGGCTTGATGTCTGATGAGCTCCAATGCCAACATGAAGATATTGGGACTGCTTGCCAAATGTTGGCTCACCTGTAGGAGATGTTTGGTGAACAAAGTCGTGCAGCCAAGTATCAAGTCACGAAATGACTTTTTAAGGCTAAGATGCGTGATGGGCAGTCAGTCCAAGATCACTGTCTGATGATGATCAAGGACATGGAAGAGCTTGAGAAGCTCGGTGTAAAGTTAGACTTGGATCTGCAGAATGATATTATTCTGCAATCCTTGACTGATGCATATGGGCAATTCATCATGAATTACCACATGCATAAACTTCAAAATTCCTAGACCGAATTAATGAATATGTTGATCACCGCTGAGCTTTCTATGAAAGGTTCTAAAGATTCAGTTCTTGCTATGGAACGGACTTCTTCCAAAAGAAAGTCTTATGGAAAGAAAAAGAAGTCTATGAAAAAGTAGAAGGTGGAAGGAGCAAAGAAGAAGAAGGCAGAGTCGAAGATGAAAGCCGCTGCCAAAGGAAAGTATTTCCATTGCAACAGCGACAGCCACTGGAAGTGAAACTACCCTACTTACTTGGCCACCCTGAAGAACAAGAAGGAAGGTCCTTCTGGAGGTATGCTCGTTATTAAGTCTAACCTTACGATTTCTTCTGCATCCAGTTGGGTGCTTGACTCTAGTTTTAGTGCTCATCTGTGCACTTCCATCTTGAGGGTAGTAGGAGGCTGAGGGATGGAGACATGATCCTACGCATCGGTAATGGAGCAAGAGTTGCTGTAGTGGCGGTGGGAACATACCCTCTTCGATTATCATTTGATTTAGACTTAGTTTTGAAAGACTATTATTATGTGCCTGTAGCTAGCAGAAATTTGATTTCTGTTTCATGCTTAGCACTAGAAGGCTATGCGATTACCTTCTTTAAGGACCATTATAACATTCTTTATGAAAGAAATAAAATTATAAATAGTTTCCTTATTAACGGTCTTTATCAGCTACATATTGATGTACCTATTCTAACTATCGAGCAAAACATGAATGCCAAACGACCTAGGGATAGTCCAAATGATAGGTATCTTATGAGACACAAGTCTGTCTAGGTATCTTATGAGACACAAGAGGCAATTTTGTCTACTTCATTACCTTTACCGATGATCTGTCTAGGTATGGGTATGTATATCTTATGAGACACAAGTCTGAAGCTTTTGAAAAGTTCAAAGAATTCAGACATGAAGTAGAAAAACAAACTGAAAAATCCATAAAGGTTCTTCGATCAGATCAAGGAGGTGAATACCTTAGCCGAAAATTCCTAGACTATCTTAAGGATAATAGCATAGTCTCTCAATGGACTCCACCAGAAACACCTCAACTCAACGGAGTTTTAGAATGAAGAAATCGGACTCTATTGGATATGGTCCGATCCATGATGAGCTTCGCAGACCTTCCTGATTTTTTTTGAGGACATTCATTGTTAACTTCAATATATCTACTAAATAGGGTTCCCTCTAAGACCGTTCCTACCACACCGTATGAGATATGGCATGGTAAGAAACTAAGTCTGAGTCATCTCAGAATTTAGGGTTGTTCGGCTCATGTCAAAAGACAACAAGCGGATAAGTTAGAGTTTAGGTCCTTCAGAGCTCGATTCATAGGATATCCTAAAGAGTCATTGGGATACTATTTCTACATTCCAGAAGACCATAATGTAATTGTGAGTTGACATGCCATCTTTCTTGAAAAATAGTTTATTCAAGATAATGGCATTGGAAAACAGATTAAGCTTGATGAGAAAGTCTCACAAGTACAACGAGCTAAGAATCAATTGGAACCAAATCAGGTTGAGCCAATAAGAACACTACCTCCTTCACCTCATAGATTGGAAAGAGTTTTCCGTCCCCCTGAAAGATACTTAGGTATTATTTCAGAAGACGTAGAGAAAATGTTCCTCGTAGGTAATGGTGCTCATGGTGATGATCCCAAAACCTACAACGAGGCGATATCAGATATTGACTTCGAGAAATGGCTAGAGGCAATGCAGTCAGAAATTAACTCGATGCACTCAAACCAAGTCTGAACCTTGGTAGATCCACCAGAAGTTATAGTACCTATTGGATGTAAATGGATCTTCAAGAGAAAGATTGGTGCAGATGGGAATGTGGAGACATTCAAGGCTAGACTAGTGGCAAAAGGTTATAGTCAACGTGAAGGCATTGACTATCAGGATACCTTTTTCCCAGTGGCTATGCTAAAATCCATCCGCACATTGCTTACCGTTGCAGCCTATTTCGATTATGAAATATGGCAAATGGACATGAAAACAGCATTCTTGAATGGATATCTTGAGGAAGATATCTATATGGAACAGCCACTAGGTTTCACATCTAGTGATACTGATCACAAGGTTTGCAAGCTGCAAAGGTCCATATATGGACTTAAGCAAGCATCTTGGAGCTGGAACACTTGTTTCAATGATGTGATCAAAATATTTGGTTTCATCAAAAATGAAGAGAAATCGTGTGTCTTCAAAAAGGTCAGTGGGAGCGCTGTTGTCTTCCTCGTATTATACGTGGATGACATCCTCCTTATTGGGAATGATATCCCATAATGACAATAGTCAAATTATGATTGTCCAAGAAATTCTCCATGAAAGACCTAGGTGAAGCATCCTTTATCTTAGAAATTAAGGTCTATAGGGATAGACTGAATAGGATGCTAGGACTTTCACAGAAGATGTACATAGAGGAAGTACTAAAGAGGTTTAGTATGGAAAACTCTAAGAGGAGATTAATACCTTTCAGACATGGTATTCATCTTTCTAAGAAGATGTGCCCTAGCACACCTGAGGAAATAGAATGCATAAGCAAGATCCCTTATGCTTCTGCAATAGGGAGCCTCATGTATGCCATGCTATGTACACGACCTAATATAGCCCATGCTGTGAGTGTCACAAGCAGATATCAGTCAAATCTAGGTGAAGAACACTGGACTTCTGTGAAATGTATCCTTAAGTACTTGAGAAGAACTAAGGATATGATGTTGATCTTTGGTAACGGAGAACTCCAAGTCCAGGGATACATAGACTCGAATTTCATGTCCGATGTAGATGATCGATAGTCGACATCTGGGAGTCTATTTGTGTGCAATGATGGTGCTATCAGCTGGAAGAGTTTCAAGCAAACCGTGATAGCAGATTCTATCATGGAAGTAGAATATATCACTGCATCAGAGGCTACGAAGGAAGCATTCTGATACAAGAAGTTTGCTGTAGAAATTAGAGTAATACCATCGGATGCCATTCCTCTGTACTGCGACAACAATGGCTCCATAGCCCTTGCTAAGGAGCCGAGGTCTCACCAAAAATCCAATCACATTCAGCGGTGAAACCACCTCATCCGTGATTACTTCGAGAAGGGTTACGTCGAGATCAAGAGAGTTGACTCCACAGACAATGTGGCAGATCCGCTTACAAAGCCATTGGGCCAGCAGAAGATCGAAGCCCATCTTGAGAAGATGGGACTTAGACTTGTAGCCAATTGGCTTTAGGACAAGCGGAAGATTGTTAGATATATGTGCCCTAAAAGCCAGAATTGGCTGACACTTGTAATACACTTCTAGGGGTAAAATTATAATTTTGACTAAAATTAATAAAATGGGTTATTTTCAATCACATATATGTATTTAGTGTCTGTGATACATCCTTTGAGTTAATGTTAATGATAATTCATATTTTCAAGAGTTGAAAATTTAAGACATGAATAATCATTATTAACTCATAAAATGCTCTCGACGATAGGATCATCACGAGGATGGTGATTGATCCGGAAGGTTGGAGTATAATCGCTTCTTTTTAGTAGATGAGTCTTGAGTCTATGGTGTGGAGACATCAGAGCGAGAGTACAGGTACTCGTTAGAGAATGAGGGCACTGAGCGTGACCACCTCGAGTAGTCATTAGGAAGTCTACCTTCTCGTCAGTGGCTGACTCATTGCTATAGTGGTGTGTCTGGTTCTTTGACCTAAGATGCATCAACAATTTACCTTGAGGATGTTATAGTTTGACTACACCATTAGTCGGTCTCCTAGCCATACGAAACCCTGAGGTGTATGTTGGCTATAGCATGTTCATTGTAGGAACTGGATAGCATCAAGATGGAATCTATCTACCTCGGTGGTAGAGGAGCAGCCCTATGATGATCATAAGAATCAAGTCCAGAAGCCCATGTCCATGGCAGAGTGAAATAATAGAAAGAGTTTCTATTTAGATTTTCACATCGGACTTGAATCGAATGACTACATCATATGAAAGAAACTAGGGTTTGATGAGTTCACCTTAACCCTAATCTGATCGGGGCTCAAGATAGAAGAACTTAATCACACAAGTAGCTGCACCAAGAGGTTTGCATTCGGCTCTGATGGGTTGCCATCATATACTGCTAGGTGTCACTGGTGGATTTTGGGAGCAATTAGAATGATTTAGATGATCGATCATTCTAGTTGTTCGAATCAGAAGAATTTTGATCCATCGAAAGGAATTTCGATGATGTTGATGATAGAGATCATGACATATCCTATTACCATACAGAACTGAACCTAACTGGGTCACACAAATAAGGGTTTGAATCTGATGATCATCAATTGAACTGATCTAGTTCAATTGATCTGAATGAGATTCAATTAGATTCAAGAAAATTATGCTAGCACTCGATTGAACCTAACGTTCTTCTTTTTCTATCATAAATAGTTGTCCCAACTGAGCCAAAAAAGTTTGTGCTCATTCAGAGAACTTCACTTGGTCTGACTAGAGTCTGTCCAGGTCAGAAAGGAGTTTCGGTGATGTCGATGATAGAGATCATGACATATCCCATTACCATACAGAACTAAACCTAACTGGATCATACAAACAAGGGTTTGAATCAGGTGATCATCAATTGAACTGATCCAGTTCAATTGATTTGAATGAGTTTCGATTAGGTTCAAGAAAATCATGCTAGCACTCGATTGAACCGAACGTTCTTCTTTTTCTATCATAAATAGTTGTCCTGACTGAGCCAAAGGAGTTTGTGCTCATTCAGAGGCCTTCACTTGGTCTGATTGAAGTCTGTCTAGGTCAGAAAAGGGTCGTCTTATTTTGTAAGACAATACCTGCCATTTTTGGTCACCTACCATTTCTCATCCTTTGACTTTGCTCAAAAGTTGAGCTTTGACTGGTCAAACATTGACCATTGATACTTTAACTTCTGTCCATGTGTCATGCACTTATTGGAGAGCTGGTGGGGACCTATCCTTCTATCAAAACCTGACAAGGAGGAGGCTGCATGCCATTCTTGGCATGTGCCCAAGTTGGAGGCACCAAGGAGTCCCTGTTGGATAGGGACTCCATCTCCTTTTTGGTTTTCAATTAGAATTCTCCTAAGAACCAACTTTGACTGATCTTAGGCACCCTCTAAGGAGAAATCTTGGGGACTCTATTCCCACTAATCAGATTTAGATCTGATTTCATAAAAAGTTATGATTGGTTGAGAAGAAGAGGAGTTGGATCACAGATAGTCCATAAATAAGACCCTGCGCCCAACTCAAATTATGATTGGAAAGGAATTCAATTCCCACACCCCAAGGCCTCCTCTCCCCTCTTCCTCCATGCCAAACCCACCTTCTCCCTCTCCTCTCTACATCCAAAAGTATTTTGGACCTTGGTTGGTGCAATCCAGACGAGAGAAAGGCAACTGAAAGCAAGAAGGCTGCGCTGCTGCGAAAGATAACTGCTGATCTTCGAAAGGAGTTTTGAAGATCCTCTAGATCAGATCTAGATCTAATTGTTGGAGACATGATAGAGAAGAAGAGAATCTCCAGATCTAGCCTAAGTGGATACCGGTAGAGGCCAGGCACTTATGTGGCTAGATCCAGAACCTTCCGTTGCTTATTGTATCATCAAGGGGTATAGTATTACCCACTTCAAGGTAAATTAAATTTGATTTAATTTATCTAAATTTATTTTAATTATTAAAATAATAAGAATTAGATCTAAAATATCTCAGATCTAATTTGGATCAAAGAAAAAATTTTTTAAAATATATCTCTTGATCCGATCAGATCTGAACGAACCTGATCCGGAAAATCAGGATTTCCCTTCGTCTGATACCAATATGATGTGCCCTAAAATAATGTTTTGTTTTAGATCAGGTCAAAGGAAAGGAAGAATCAAAATTTTTTTATGCTTGGACTCTAAAATCCAGAGAAAAGAAAAAATAAAGATAAAGAGATTCCAGTAGCCCTTGTTTGATAAGAAATCACCACAAATAAGAACAACTATTTTGATTCACCACACTCTAAGACAGAAAGAAGGAAGGGTGATAAGAACCTGATTAAATTCATCACTAAATAAGATAATATTATTTAGATAAGAATTTAGAGGAAATGCAGTCTGCACCTTTTAATTTCATGAAAAACTGACGGCTAGAGCCTCGTAACCCCCTATAAAGGGAGCATAAAGCTAGTAACCCTAATGGTTTAAAAAAACATGAATAAGTACTAATGGGATGGACTATCAATCCCTTATTACATAAAAATCCAAACCAAAAGAAATAGCTTAATCAAATGCCCTTATTACATAAAGCCCAAACTAAAATACTAATAAGAGCATAATCAGGCCCATACAGGATGTTCTTCTAAGCAAATGAGTAGGGTGATCAACTTGGACTCTAACTCCATTTCTTTGCTCTCTAGACTTTCCAATGGGCTGAACCCTCTTTAAGGAGCAATGCAAAGGCTTCTTGAAGCTTTTTGGCCTTTGAATAAGTTATTGGTCCTCCATTAGCATTTACTTATTCTTGGACAGCCTCGAAATCACCATGGATCACATCATCACAGCAATAAGAATAGGATAAATAGGTTGACTCAAGAGGAAATCTTCAAAGTCAATGATTATGAATCACTAACAACTTATGAGTCTTGTCTTCTTGGAAAGATGACCAAGTCGCCTTTTATTGAAAAAGGTGAGAGAGTCACTGAGCTCTTAGGTCTTGTACATACTGATGTATGTCAACCTATAAGCACAAGTGCCAGAGGTGAATATCTCTACTTCATCACTTTCATAGATAATCTATCCAGGTATGGATATGTCTATCTAATGAAATACAAGTCGGATTCATTTGAAATATTCAAACGATTTTGAAATGAAGTAGAAAAATAAATAGAAAAGAGTATTAAAATTCTTCGATCTGATCGAGAAGGTGAATACCTTTCTAGCAAGTTTCTCATGTATCTAGGAGAGAATGGAATTCTCTTCCAATGGACTCCTCAAGGTACACGATAGCATAATGGTGTGTCTAAAAGAAGAAATCAAATAATATGAGACATGGTCTAATCCATGATAGGTTTTGCCAGCTTGTCGATATCCTTCTAGGTATATGCACTCGAATCAGCTTGCTATCTTTTAAATAGGGTTCAAAATAAGTCTATAATTAAAACTCCATATGATATATGGACAGGGCGTAAGCTGGCACTTTCACACCTTAGGATCTTGGGGTGCCCAACTTATGTAAAATGGTTAATCACAGATAAACTTGGACTTAGGTTTGACAAGTGCACATTCATAGGATACCCAAAAGAAACCAAAGGGTATGTTTTCTACCACGCTAATGAACAAAAGATGTTCGTCAGCCTTAAGGCAATCTTTTCAGAAAAAAAGTTTCTTGATGAAGGATCTATTATCTCTAAAATTGAACTTGACGAAGTTCAATGGTAGAAAGACTGATATCAATAGCTAAACTAGAACTAGATTTAATTAGATCAAATCTGAAGCTCAGTATACCTACACCGTTAAGGTGATCAAGTAGAATATTGTGTTAGCTAGATAGATACTATGATTTCTTAGTTCGACACTGTGATTTCATCAAACTTGGTGAGAATGATGAGGATCCAAACATTTATATGGATGTAATGCAGAGATCTAATTTTGAAAAATAGCTTAAGGCCATCAAATCCAAAATGGAGTCCATGAAGGTCAATGATGTGTGGACATTGATTGACCCACCTAAAGGGATTAAATTCATTGGATGTAAGTGGGTCTTCAAGAGGAAGAGGGGTGTAGACAAGAAGGAGGAGACCTATAAAGTCCGTCTGGTTGCTAAGAGATATTATCAATGTTATGGTATTGACTATGATGAGATATTTTCTCCTGCGACAATGCTTAAATCCATTTGGATCATACTTGTGATAACTGCCCATTTGGACTATAAAATCTGGTAGATGGATCTGAAGATAGCTTTTCTAAATAGAGAGCTAATTGAAGAGGTGTATATAATATAACCTGAGGAATTTACATCCATAGATGAGTCCAAGATGTGCAAACTTTAGAGATCCATTTATGGATTGAAGCAAGCATCTCGGAGTTGGAACATGCATTTTGATAAGATGATCAAAACATACGGCTTCATTAAGAATGTAGAAGAGCCTTACATTTATAAGTGAGCAGATAGTCTGGCAATGGTATTTCTTATATTGTACATGTATGATATTTTCTTAATTGAGAATGATATTCCCGCACTGTAAAGAATAAAAGTTTGGCTGTTATCTCAGTTTTTCATGAAGGACTTGAGTGAAGCATCCTACATCCTAGGGATGAAGATTCATAGAGATATATCTAAGAGGATGCTTGGGTTATCCCAATCCACATACATAAAAACTATGCTGAAGAGGTTCAGCTTGGAAAATTCCAAGAAGGGCTATCTTTCGATAGATCATGAAATTTCTCTCTCCAAGAAGGATAATCCAACAACTCTTGAAGAGAGAGCATATGAGTAGTATCCCAAATGCTTTGGTAGTGGAATTTATCATGTTTGTCATGATATGTACAAGACCAAATGTGGCATACTCATTAGGAGTAGTGAGTAGATACCAATCTGATTCAGGAGAGAATCACTAGAATATGGTGAAAACCATCCTTAAGTATTCAAGAAATACTAAGGATCGATGACTGATTTATGGTGAGTCAAATCTAAAACTTTTGGAGTTTACAGACTCCAGCTTTCAATCTGACCATGATGACAGTAGAAACATATTGGGTTATATCTTATCCTAAATGGTGGAGCTATCTACTGAAAAAATTTCAAGCAGCACATTATGGTAGAATTTATATGCGAGGCGGAGTACATCACAGCATCAAATGCCATGAAAAAAGCTATATGATTAAGAAAGTTCATCACCAAGCTCGAAGTAGCTCCTCCCTTGATGGTTCGAACCTGCTCTACTATGACAGTACTAGTGTCGTTGCTCAGGCGAAGGAACTAAAAGCATACCTACAAACAAAGCACATACTACGCTGCTACCACCTAGTCTGGGAGATCGTTTATCGAGATGACATTGACCTTCAGAAGATCGATGGAATGAAAAATCTGGCTGACCCCTTCACTAAAGCCCTAGTGGTAAAGGAGTTTGACAACCACAAGTCAAAGATGGGTGTTAGATACTATACCGAGTGGCTTTATGATAAGTGGGAGTTGTTAGAAATTATATCCCAAAGCTAATCATCAGCCTATTGATGATTATGCTATTTTATAATTATAAATAATTTATTATTAAATAAAATAAATATTTTGATATTTTTATCATAAAGTCTATATCTTCTAATGAACTTCTTTGTTGTGATAAAGTCCTTAAGACTCTTTAGTTTCGATAAAGAAAGAATTTATTGATTAGTCCTTAAACTATTCATGATCAAATAATACGTTATTAATTAGTACGATAATGTTTATCGAGTATAAGTCATTGTATGCCATATAGGTTCGTTATCCTCTTAACCAAAGAGTCTGGAGATACTGGTATGGTATACAGGTGATATATAAGATGTTGAAAATATGCACTCTTTCCACATGGATCGGCGTATCCATCGATGATTAGCCAAGCAATCAAGAAAGTACTTCTTAGAGATCTCTGCAGAAGCACGATCAAATAAATCAAGGAATAGAGAAGAAGAGAAGAAGAGATTTTTGAGAGAAAAGAGCTTTTATTCAGCATATTTCAACACCTTTACAACCTTGACCTATTTTCAGTATATATACTTTACAAAAGGTCATGTCCAAGCTCTTAGAAAAACTATCCAAATTCAAACAACCCACGTACATAAAGTAATAACCCACAAAAATTAATCCGGCCTAGTTTTAGACTGAGCTGGCTAACCTGTGACTCGATTGGCTCTGTCCTAGACTGAGACGACCCAGTTGTGTACCATGCCAACAGCCCAAAAGTACTGCTCTCTATCTGAATTTTTCTCTGAGACCTAGCCAACCCAGTCTTGGACTGAGCCGACCCAATTTCTAACTGAGCCAGCTCAGTCTTAGAGTAAGCTAGCCCAGTTTCTGAACTATATTATTAAGACTAATTCTTCTTCCGGCTCACTCCCATCTTTCTATGATCTATCTTTTCATGTTTTCAAGACTTGAAAGTGCAACTTCTAAGCTCATATTCTCTACCTTGGTGCTTAGGTCCTTGTGAACTCATCTCTTCTCAACAGACCCATCCATACCACACATCTCTAAAAGCTATCTCTAGGAAGTACCTTCATGAGTGCATCAGACTGATTCTCCTTGATATGGACCTTCATCAGCTCCACTTCACCTTCCTCCACCAGCTCTCTGATCTTATGGTATCTTATGTCTATATGCTTTGTGCGTGCATGATAGACTGGGGCTGTGCCAACAACAGAGCACTCTAACTATCACTAAATAGTGTAACCTTGCTCTACTCCACCCCCAACTCATCAATCAGCCTCCTAAGCCAAAGGGCTTTCTTTGCAGCCTCCATTATCCCAATGTACTCAGCCTTTATGGTAGATAAGATCGTGATTGGCTGAAGGGTTGATCTCCAAGACACTGGTCCACCATATACGCAGAAGAGGTATCCAGTAGTAGACCTTCTTGTATCAAGATCACCAGCATAATTTGCATCAACAAACCTTTTCAGAGGACCTGAACCTTCACACATCTTCATAGATTGTTCTCCAAATCCTCCTGGCTGCCCACCAAACACCAAACCATAATTCTTTGTTCCATGCAGATATCTCAATATCTATTTCAATGCTTTCCAGTGTTCCTTCCCAAGGTTAGCCATGTATCCACTAACCATGCTCATAGCATGTGCTATATCTAGTCTATAGCACACCATAGTGTACATCACACTACCTATAACATTTGCATAAGAAACTCGTTCCATGTACTCTCTCTCCTCTTCTGACTGGGGGTATTATAACTTGGAGAGAGATATATGGCTCGGTAATGGCATCTCTATAGGTTTGACCTTCTCCATCCCAAACCTCTCCAGAACCTTCTGGACATGCTTTTCTTGTGACAAATGGAGCACTCCTTTGCACCTATCTCTGCAAATCTTCATTCGAAGGATTTTTTCAGCTAGATCCAAATCTTTCATCTCAAATTCAGATGATAATGTCCTTTTCAATCTTTTCACAGCATCCATACTTCTACTGGCTATGAGCATATCATCTACATACAATAATAAGTACAAGGCATCCTCCTTATCTACATCCTTGACGTAGATACAACAATCATGTTCACATCTGTTAAAACCTAGGCTCAAGACAAAGCTATCAAACCTTCGATACCACTGATAAGGGGATTGTTTCAAGCAATACAAAGACTTCCTGAATAAACACACCTTTTTTTCTTGTCTCATCTTCATGAAACCATCTGACTGCTTCATTTAGATTCTTTCCTCCAAAGTCCCATGAAGGAAGGCCATCTTCATATCCATTTGTTTTAATTCTATGTTATGCTATGCCACCAGTGACAGCAAAACTTGAATAGATATATGATGCACCATAGGACAGAAAATTATTGTGTAGTCAATTCCTTCCCTTTGTGAGTATCCCTTTGCTACCAGCCTTTCTTTGAATCTGATTCCACCTTGTTCTGAAGGTGCTTCTTCCTTTGTGAACACCCACTTTGAGCCAATAGGTCGAGCACCTTCTGGAAGATCCACCAGCTGCCATGTTTGATTCTTCTTAAGTGATTCCATCTCATCCATCATGGTCTACATCCATGAATCATGATCCTCACTCTCCATGGCCTCTGCATAATTCTCGGGATCTCCATTAGCAATGATGAGTGCATAGGAGATAACCTCATCAATGCCATATCTGACCGATCTCCTAATAGTACACTGGAGCTTATGCAAAGCCACTCCCATTAGCACATCTCTGCCTGATATCTGTGGCTGCTCCTGCACATCTATCTGAACTATCGATCTTCCATGCTGATTTTCAATCTAAGACAATACTTTTCTACCCGGCTCCATCTCAATAGGAACACTCCTGTAAGTGGATGTAACCTGCATGCCATTATTCTCTAAGTGGCCACCATTGTTCACCTTTGTTTTCTTAGTTTCATCTATCCCAGACCTCCTCAAGATGCTCTTCTCATCAAAGATAACGTTCCTGCTGATCACTGACTTCTGTGCCTGAGAGTTCCATAGTAGGTACCCCTTAACTCCTTGTGGATATCCTATGAATGTCATCTTTTGAGATTTTGGGTCCAATTTGCTCCTCTCGGTTGCCTCCACATCTGCATAGGCTGTACAACCAAAGACTTTCAAGTGGTCAAGCTTCACCTTCTTTCCACTCCAGACCTCTTCTGGAATGCCTCCATTCAGTTTATAATGAAGGAACCTATTCATAAGAAAATAAGAAAAAATTAGAGCATCACCCCAAAAGGATTTTGAGAGTGATGTCTATACCTCAAACTTCATGTCTTCTCGATCAGTGTCCGGTTCATCCTCTCCATGACACCATTCTATTGGGGAGTCATGCTCACCGTGTAATGGCGTTTGATGCCATTTTCTCATAGTACCTCCTGAACTCCAAGCAAATATACTCTCCTCCATTGTCCGACCTCAGACACTTTACCCATCTCCCTGACTCCTTCTCTACTTTAGCTCTCCAAGCTCTAAATCGGGCAAACATTTCTAATTTTTCTCGGATCAAATAAACCCAAACCTTCCTTGAGAAATCATCAATGAAAGTAACAAAGTATTTTGCCTGACCTCTAGCCGATATAGGAGCTAGTCCCCACATATCCGAGTGCACTAAATCCAGCACTCCCTTACTGTGCTTGGTACTTCTGACAAACTTCATCCTATGCTATTTGCCAAAGATACATGGCTCACAAAGATCTATGCCCTCCTTCTTCAAGTCTGGGATCATACCTCTTCTGCTTAGTTCTGTGAGCCCACGGTCACTCATATAATCCATCCGATAGTACCACAGTCGATATAAAATCTGCTCCTCCTACGCCACTACTAGCACCTCTACACTATCATTTACCATTGAGCCTTCCATTATGTAAAGATTGTTACTTAGTCTTCTACCTCTCATCATCACCAAAGCTTTCTTGAAAATTTTCAGATATCCACTACCAGCCTGGCTACTAAAAGCATAACCCTGCTCCTCCAAGTAGCCCAAAGAAATCAAATTCTTTTTCAACTCTGGTATATACCTGACATTTGATAATGTATGAATAATTCCATCGTACATCCTCACCCTGATAGAGCCAATTCCTACTACTTTGCATAGGTGATCATCTCCATGACTGATACTTCCACCATCGGCCTTTTGATAGGTAGCAAATCACTCTCGATGAGAAGTATAGTGGTGCGAGCATGCTAAATCTAATATCCATATAGTATTGCACTCTGTGGATCCATCTGATACAACTAGCAGATCTTCTCCACTGCTCACAGAAGCTGTATCATCTTCCTTGCTGGCCTTCCCTTTTTCTGATCTCAAAAGAGGACAATCTCTCCTCAAGTGTTCAGGCTGATGATATTTATAACATTTCAATATCATCTTCCTCTAATCGTGAGACTTTGACTTGCCCTTGGATTTTTCTCTTATCTTCTCCTTTGATCTTTCATGTCTTTCATTTACAGTCAAGATCTCAGACTTAGGGTCTCCCTTGCAAATCTTCTTCCTTTGCTCATTTGATCTGAGCACACCAATAATCTCTTTATAGTTTAGGGTCTTCTTCCCATAAACTAGAGTTGTTATGAGACGATTATACGAACCTGAGAGAAAACATAATAACAGTAATGCTCGATCCTCCTCGTCGATCTTCACATCCAAACTCATCACCTCAGAACATACTTGATTGAACCTTTGGATATGTACAATAAGATCTCCACCTTTGGGCATCCTCAGACTATATAGCTGTTTCTTCAACCATAGCTTGTTCATCATGTTCTTCCTCATGTATGTGTTCTCCAGTCTCACCCAGAGCCCTTTTGCCTTAGTCTCTATGCAAACCTTGGGCAAAATCTGATCGATCAAGCACATCCAGATTATGCTAAAGGCAATTTCCTCTAACTCTTTTCAATCCTTAGCACTGATCTTTTTCAGCCTTTCTTTTGTCAAGGCCTTGTAGATCCTCTGCTGAACCAATAAGTTCTTTACTCTTTGCTGCCATAGAGTAAAGTTTTCTTACCGTCAAACTTCTCAAAATTCACCTTGAGTCCACTTGATCCCATGACTTCAAACAAGTCAAGAACAAATCCCTAATACCCTTCATGATCACACACCAATAAAACTATCCTTTACAGAAGATCTAACTAGCCCTAGATCCTCTTTCCAAACTTTTGTATCACCGTTCCTCCATGTAAACAATCTCCACCTCAATCTAGAGACAACCACGAAGCAAACTAAAAATTTTAAGATAAAATCTGGTGCAATAGATCACGGATGTAGTAAATCCTAGGTGTCTTCCTTTCTTCCATGCAACACCGCTCTGATACCAAATGTTGAAAATATGCGCTCTTCCCACATGGATCGATGTGGCCGTTGGTGATTAGCCAAGCAATCAAGGAAGTACTTCTTAGAGAACTCTATGAAAGCACGATCAAATAAATCAAGGAATAGAGAAGAAGAGAAGAAGAATTTTTAAATGAAAAGAGCTTTTATTCAGTACATTTCAGCACCTTTACAACCTTAACCTATTTTTAGTATATGTACTTTACAAAGGATCAAGTCCGAGCTCATAGAAAAAATTTTTAAATCCAAATAATCCATGTACATAAAGTAATAACCGATGAAAATTAAGTCGGCCCAGTTTCAGACTGAGTCGACTAACCTGCGACTGGGTCGGCTCAGTCCCAGACTAAGCCGACCCAGTTGTGTACCATGCCAATAGCTCAAAAATGCTTCTCTCTATCTAGATTTTCCTTTGAGATGTAGCCAACCCAGTCCTAGACTGAGCCGACCCAGTTTTCATCTGAGCTAGCTCAATCTCAGAGTGAGCCGGCCTAATTTTTGAATTTTACTATTGAGATTGATTCTTCTTCTAGCTCGCTTCCGTATTTTCATGACCTATCTTCTCATATTTTCAAGACTTGGGAGTGCCACTTCTGAGCTCATATAAGGGTACATCATCACTGAATGTGACTAACTTCAGAGCATTCTACTATTAAGAATTACTCTTATGGGATATGGGTACAAGTATCCCTTAGACTTGAGATCACCATGGTGGCCTGCAAGCAACTCATTATGCTTTGGTGTCGGACTATTTGAATTTTTAATTTAGTGATAAAAGGTTTCTGGGCATAGTTAATTACTTGTGAAGTTGGTGAGTGATCAAGATGGGATTGACCACTTTGAGAGTTGGAGAAAATGCATCGCTGTATTTAAATTTAGTAAAACCTTGGCCAGGATAATCCATGAGATGGATTTGATATTTTGAAACATAATATAGATGACCTAATTAGGGTTGATAGTTAGACTCTAAATCATCCTATGAGCATTTAGATCAAGAAGATGAATTATACGAAAACTATATCCACATGGGTTCAAAGAATGTTGCTTTACATATTCGACCTATCCGGCCATCAGGTACCATTACTAGATGGTCACTTTAATTGGTATAAAAATTTATTATTATGCTATCCACCTAGATTCAAATCTATGCTATCACATAAATAAGAGATCTCAATTTGATCAGATAGTTGATCAATGATTTAGAATTATTCTAAGGTCAAACAGTCAATACAATTGATGTTTGACCTAGTGCAAGTGTTGCAAGAGGATCGATTAGCAATTGGATTGCTAATTAGCTTAATTTGATAAAGTTAGAGGATTGAGATTAAGTCTAATTGAATATAATTTAGTTAAATTTAGTTTGGATTTGATTGGATCAAGTTCAATTGATTTATTGGATAAACTAATTGCAAGGAAGAGCAAGTCCCTGTTCAATTAGGACTTGTATGCACCCAATTTCTAATTTGATTAAAAATTAAACTAGATTTAAATTTAATTTAATCTAATTTAATTAGGCTCTTAGTTGGATTAATATCATCTCTAATTTTGTTTCATTAGTTTTGATTTAATTGGGTTCAAATAATAAGTTGGAGCATGTCAAAACTAGAAGTCCTAGTGTGGCTAAGATTTCTCCATTTTACACCACCTAGCTTTCCATGGACCCCATGCCAATTTTCTTGGGATTTTCATGAAAAATTTTAATTCTAAAGAGTATCCTTGCCCTTTTTATGTCTCCCACTATTTTAGAAGAAAATTAGTTGTGGAATAGGTCAAAACAAATAAGTTATTTTAACCTAGTCTCTATTAGATAGAGTTTAACACATCATCTTTCCTAACCTTTTTGAGGTACCAAACCACCTGATTTTCCTCTGATTCTTTTGTGAAAAATATAAGATTTTTTTACACATATTTTTTAGAGTCCGTAAAAAAAAATAAGGAGAGGATGCCCAAGAGTTAGGTGCCCCAATCCTTGCTCAATTTAGACCTACGTTTCTAGGTATTTGACCTAGACAAGGACTTTATCATAACTCTCAATTTAAAGGGAGTTAAGGAATGCATTTTCTATAGGTTTTAGGCCTAAGAGAGAGTTTTGGGACATGGGAAGCTTGGGTGCATGGAGGATCTGGGCGTGGTGCTCCATTAAGACACAAACCATCGTGTCTTGGTGAGAGAAAAAGAAGGGAGAAGAAAGGGTTTTTCTTGATTTTCTTCTTCCTTCTTTTATGAGATTTTAGAAGAGTGATTCTCTTTTCAAATCCTCTACTTTGTCTTTTGATTATTGGAGGGTCCAAGATTTGAAGGAGGAGGCTTCTGATCAGCCATCAAAGAAGGATCGGCACAGTACTAGCATGATATGCTGATTATCTATCGCTGGACTTTAGATCGATGATCGAGGCCTTATGTAGACATCCTATAGAGGTTGAACATGTGTGCAGCTCAAAGCAATAATCTCAACCTTCGATTAGGAAGTTGGAGAATCCAACTTGCAAAGATAAGAGAGATTCGATCTCCTTTTTCTTTCCAGATTAGATCTAGTATAGCTTTAATGCTGATGTGATCAACATCATCTTTGTTTAATTTTTAATTTTAGTTTTAATAGCATGCATAGATCATGAGATAAGATCTAAGATCTAGGATTAATTCATGTATTTTAATTAATTAATAAGATTAGTTTATTACTTTTGCTGAATGATTTTGAAAAAAGTTTCGAAATGTGTTCATGAAATCCTAGATCTTTTCCTTCACCTTCACCGCAAGTTTCTTTTGAAAAGAATATACCCTACAAGCCAATCAAAATATGTATTTTGATGGAATATTCTTTTATCTTTCAGATGCATGTAATGATATTTTAAATCAATAAAGGCATTTATTTTATCATATGCTATGTCTTAACTATTCATTTAAGATTATGATGAACCCCATAGATTAGGACTATGGTTTTAGGGTTATGATGAGATCTTACCAGTAAGATCTAAAATCTTAAAACTCTAATCTTAAATATTTCTGATCGATGGACCATTGAGTTGGGGATCAATGTTTTTGAGAAAACTAGCACATCCTTTGTATGCTTGATGAAGAGGATGATTAATCTCACAATCTCTTATGTTTGATAATAATACAAGGATGTGGATGCTTATTAGAGAATAAGTTTACTGAATTGATCCAACTTGAGAATATCTAATGGAGTCTTATTTACATGTCAATAGATGGTTCTCATAGTGAGAGTTGTGCATGTAATCCTCTGACCTAAGACTGCCATAAAATCTTGTATGCATGAATCCATATTTTGGTTCATACTCATTCACGACTTAATCATGTATGGGATGTTCTGGATATGATGAATTGCATATGAAGGTTGTGAGTAGGTCAACATGGAATCGATCACTCCTAGTAAGAGGAGATCGCATCCTACCTACTTTAATCGAATGATGATTCATGAAGACTTTGATCAAAGCATGATGAAAAATAAAAATAGTTTCTAATCTTTCATTAATTGAATCATCATTATATAATTGAGAGAAATATGAATATGATATTGGATTTGATATTTTTTCATATCTAAAATCATATTTAGGATGCAGGGTGATCGTAGGATCGAGTTGCATGATAACTTTTCACTGAAGGATATTTTTGATATTTCTATCAAAATTTTACATCTTCTAGGTAGACATGATATGTTGCTAGACGTCAATCTTATCTTGTGGGTTCAATCAAATTAAAGAGTTCAATTTGATCATCAATTAGAAAGTGTTATGATTGATCAAATCGGGTCAGTTTGTTTTGACCTAAATCAATTTGGTTAAGTTTTAACCAAATTAGGTCCAATCGCACTTGGACCCACTACTGGCTAGATGTGGAACCCAATAGGTCACCCACAAAGAGAATTGATCAAAGATTTAATTAGATTAAATCTTGTTTGCAAGTAGAACATGCTAGCACATGTTGCAAACCCTAGCACCAAGATTTGAATCGGATTCAAATTGAATTTCGATTTAGGCTAATTAGATCCAATTTAAACCAAATCAGATTTGATTCCTAATTGAGTCAACCCTTGGCCTTTTGGGGCTTCATGTGGGCATCACTTTTCTAGACTCCACGTGCCAAGAGAGAGATTTATTCCTAGTGCTAGGGTATTTTGGCGCAAGAAGGAAGTTGGCACCACATTTTTCCTTCTTATCCAAAGTTTTAATTCATGTAACTTCTTTTGGGCATGGATTGTAGAAGAGAGGAGGCATAGAAGAGTCCTTCTGCTGGTTATATTCCTCCATATCTCTTTTGAATAATTGGATAAAGATGGACTCCTAGCCGCCCCTTCATTTGAAATGGTGCCCTTGGACCAAGTCCAAGTAGTTGGGGCGTTGAAAATTCTCCATGCCAACCTCTGATTGGTGCCTCACATTTGGGCCATTAGATGGCCAAAGATCTGATCCACACCATTCAAAATAATGGTACCACATTTGTGAATTTTTGTGACACTTTGGAAATCACCATAAAATTGTTTCTCCACCGAAGAGACCTTCTGCATATAAAAGTCTCTTCGGATTAATTTTCTTTGACTTCCACATGTCCTAAACTTCCAGATGGGGCATGATATTTTGAATGGATGTGAGAAATGAAATTGGAGAGGGCATGAGAATTTGTTGGAGGTGCCCCAACATATATTATAAATAGGGGCACACTCCGAGCTTTCGTAGCAATTCAATCCTTCCTTCTTTCTTACAAGAGTTCTCTATTGTCCAATTTTCTTTCTTCCCTTCCTTATTCAGACAAGATCCTATTAGGGACAAGAAGTTTTCTTTAAGATATGGGTTTAGGAAAAAAATTAAGAAGACAAAGAGAAAAGAAAGCAAGGAAAGGAAAAGCTAGGAGGAAGAAAGCAAGGTTAAAAGATGATTCTGCCCAAATCAAATTAAATTCTTATAATAAGAATTTAATTTAAGAAATTAGGTTTAAATGATGTTAGAGGCTTGATTAAGTCCCTATATGTCAGAGGGTGAACACGTGGGCACCTAGTGGAACTCCTGATGGACCTCTATCGAAATTTAGGCTCGAATCAAGGTTTAGTGATCAGAGGTATGTTTCTACATCCTATATCACATTATAATATAATATTATATGATTTAAATTCTAATAAGATGGTCCTTAGGTTAGGATTTGATTTTATGATTTTATATAAATTACTTTAAAATTTGTGCTTCCACCCTGGTCACCAAACCCTATAGTGGTATCAGAGCAAGACTTATTAGGTTAAATCATATATTGTTATGCTTAATATTTTATAACATAATGGATTATATGATATAATCATATTTGATATGTTTAGCATTTTTTTTTTGTATGATGTGATCATATTTGTTTATTCATAATTAGATTATGATGTATATCATTCTATAAGGTTGCCTTGGCATAGTGGTGAATGTCCACTGTATAATGATGGTTGTCCTAGAATGATGATGCATGCTAATATGTTTATATGATTGAAAATATCTATCATGATTAATATGATCATTATATTTATGCAAATTAATTAGAATGTTCACAAAGACCAATTTAAGCCCTCAATAAAATTATATTAAGTTGTACTATAATTAATCAATAGCAGAACCAGTCTGAATGTATAATTGATTGATCAATGTCTAGAAAAGTAGTTCATGATTGATAAAGAAAATGTGACTTTTAATTGATTCCATTGTCTGACCTAGCCAATTTATTGGTGTCTAAGGAAAGCAACCAGGGGACCCCCTCCTTTCTTCCACTTATCTGGCCGATTAGATTAATTTAATTCTTAATTGGGGTGCTTAGTGTTATATTCACTACATTAAGGCCTTCCTTCATGCTAGGTCATTATTATGTCACAAACCATATTAGGTTTGTTGTGCAACCACAAGACCTATTTTGGAGACTGACATAATATTGATATGGTGTATTTAGATGCTTACGGCATTTTTGGATATAATGCTTTATTGTGTAACCATAAGGGCAATTATATTTGATTTTGACTATATAGAAATGAAAGGTCCTACGTAATTAAAACATTATAGTTTATTGTGTAACCATAAGGCTATTAATGTTTTAGAGTCCAGGATTATATTAAGAAATGCATGAGATGCAATTAGAAAGAGTTTTCTACCTTTGAACCTATAAAATTTTGTTGTGCAACCACAAGATCTTTTATAAGGAATTAGGGTCTCAATCCCACTAAGTAAATTAATTAGGATTTCTCGATCATCATAGTAGAGGGTTATGATATTTTGATAAAATAGTGGAAGACAAAATTAAATTAAAGTCCTAATTTAATTGTGTATGTCATCATGAGTTATTTGCTTATATCATGTTCTTTGTAATGTAGATTAAATGACTTCTTAACTTTCACTGCATAGTATATTAGATTCAAATAAATTGACTAATCCCAATTATGTAGACTGATTGAAAAATCTGAAAATAATGCTCAATCAAGAGAAACTCTCATACATCCTTAAAGCCTCGATCTTGAACTAGTAGGGGGGATGCTACTGAGGAGGAAGTTACCACATATAAGATGTGGCAAAATAATTCACTGACTATCAAATGCATCATACTAGCCTCTATGAATAATGAGTTACAGAGGCATCATGATGGTGTCACATACGAAGGGATCTCAGAGCAAATTCCAATAATGTGTAGCTCGGCCAGCTCTTCACAAGGTAGAAGAGAATCGATCAGCCTCCCTAGCATGGGAACCTAGTCTCTATGACTTAGGCCATGCCCAACAATAATAAGAACATAGCGGAACATGACACCAGGAACACTATGAAGAAGAAGAAGAGATAAGGGGAAGAGAACTTTTATTAAATAATCACTCACTGGTTTACAATAGAAGCTCTCCTGGTCTCTCGATCTCTCACAAATATAAGAGGATTCTTAGATGATCTCTTTCTCTCCCTCTCTCTCTCTCTCATCTCTAAGCCTACCCTTGAGTGTTCTTTCATATGGGAACAACCCCAGGTTACAAGTCCCTCACGAACTCAACACTCTAAGTACAAGATAAAGATAAACCTAGAATTTCCGTTCCTATAGGACTCTACGCAGTCAGATAAAACTGCTAAGTTCGTGATCCAAACAAACTCGGATTGCAACAAAACTTGATTCGTTGGATTTGAAACGAAAAATTCTTTATGATAACACCTTATCCACTTTGAACTAACTTCTATGAAGTTTCCAGAATATCACATAAAGTTGCATGGGTAAATTGCATTATGTTATGCCTCATTGCAATAGCTTCTTTATTGACCAACATACATCTCAAGACATGTGCCCCCATCCCCATTCTCTTGGGTACTCCTTGTAGATCTTGTACACATTTCCTCAGATAATTCTAGGACTCATATTTGATCTCCAAGTTGCCTAAATCTCAAGAGGGTGTAGTCAGACCTCAAACCTATCATGGCAACCCCATCTGGTTTGCACCTTGACCCATGTCCGATCCAGCCCTAATTTGAGGAGCCATGACACCCTCCCCCACCTAAGCCAAAGTTGCCCCCAATGAGGCTAGGCGGTACTTGTTGATGATGTCTTCAAACTACCATAGTTTGTCATCATACTTTCAACTTGCTTCTGAGTCTGCTAGTCCTCTCCATCGGACTAAATACTACACCTAGTTGTCCTTCTTCTTGTCCATCTTGATTTTAGAAACCATCTTGGTGTAATAAACTCATACAGCCACTAGAGCTCTCCCACTTTAAGCCTGAGAAGGGTCGGTTGCGTCCTCTTTGAATGGCTTCAACAGAGATATGTGGAACACTGGATGCACTTTTAGCTTAGAAGGCAGTGACAACCGGTACACGGTCTCTCCAATTCTATGGTGATGATGAAGGGGCCTTCATACCTTCTCATGAGTGCTTTGTGGTAACCTAACATCAATCTCATGTGATGGTAGAGTTTCACCAATACCTGATCACCAATCTGAAATTCAGCTGCATGCCGCTTTATTTCAGCCCACTTCTTCATCCATTTGGTCACCTTCAACAAGAAGACCTAAACGAAATTTGTATCCTCCTTCAAATCCCTCACAAACCTATAGGTGGTTGGGCTACGTCCCACGTAGTCCACTGTGATACTCCCTGGAGTGTCTGGTTGCTGCCCTATTATGACCTCAAATGATGATTTACCGGTCGACTCCGATCACTGTAAGTTGTAACTGAATTGGGCTTGGTCCAAAAGTCACACCTAATCCTGCTAGTTGACATTCACATAGTGGCTCAAATACATCTTCAGTAATGTATTTGTTCATTCTATTTGGCCGTCAGTCTGAGGGTGGGAAGCTATGGACATATTTAGCTCCATTCCGAGTATCCAAAATAACTCTATCTAGAATCTTTCCATGAAGCGAGCATCATGATCAGAAATAATACTTTGTGGTATCCCCCAATATTTCACCATATATATGAAGAACAATCGCACCATGTCCTCCGCATGGCAAATAGTAGGTGCTGGAATGAAGACTCCATACTTCGAGATGCTATCCTCCACTACTATGATGGAGCTATACCCTTCCACTGGAGGTAACCCAATGATGTAGTCCAAGGAGATGCTCTTCCATGGATGCTCTGGTGTAGGCAACGGCTCCAATACTCCCACAGGCCACTGATGTTTAACCTTGTCTTGTTGGCATACTAGACAAGTGCGAACATACCCCTCGATGTCATCTTGCATATTTGGCCAATAGTAGCTATGTTCTATGAGAGCTTAGATCCGATGCATCCCCTAATATCCTACCCACATAAAATCATGATGCTCTTACAGCACCTCGTGCCTCAGCCCTCCACCTGAAGGCACACAGACACGCTAACCCCATGTCAAAATCAACCTACCTTGGGTCCAAAAATGGTGCACCCTACCATCCTTGATGAGTTCACCCATGGATGTGGCCCTTGGATCCTTCTCCATCTCGGTCTTGACCCTCTCCATTAAGTCACTTGCTGGTCTGAAAGTGGAAGAAATCACAGCCAATTGTGCCTTTCTACTTAAGGCATCAGGAACCAAATTGGTTCGGCCTGGCTTATACTCATTGTGGAAATTGAATTCAGCGAGAAATTGCTGCCATCTTGCTTGCTTTGGGGTGAGCTTTGGCTGGGTTTAGAAGTAGCTGGTGGCCACATTGTCCATGCGCACCACAAACTTGGATCCGAGGAGGTAATGGTGCCAGGTTCTAAGGCAATGCACAACCGCTGTCATCTCCTTCTCATGAACCATATACCTGCGCTTGGTGTCATTCAACTTCTGACTCTCGTAGGCCACTGGGTGTCTTTCCTGTATGAGCACCCCTCTGATAGCAAAATCTGATGCGTTGGTATGAACTTTGAAAGAAATCGAGAAGTCCGGTAGCATGAGGATCGACTCCTCTATGACTGCCTGCTTGAGATGATCGAATGCCTCCTGACATTGATCCGACCACCACCATGGCCAATCCTTCTTCAACAAATCGATCAACAGGGTGCATAATTTTGAATATCGAGTGATGAGCCTTCTATAATAATTTGTCAAACCAAGAAAAGAGCATAAGTGTATAACACATGTAGGTACCTCCTACTCAGCTATGGCTAAAATCTTCGAAGGATCCATCATGAGCTTTCCATCCCCAATGATGTGCTCGAGGAACGGCACCCTCCGCTGTGCAAACATGCACTTCTCCCTCTTCACAAAGAGCTCGTGTTGCCATAGGATGGAGAATTCTTACCTTAAGTATACCACATGCTCGTCCAACATTCGGCTGTAGACAATAATATCATCCAAGTATACTACCATGAATTTATCAATAAAGTCATGGAGTATACGTTGCATCAAAGAACAAAAGGTTGCTAGAGCATCGGTAAGGCCGAAAGGCATGAAAAGGTACTCGAAGCTCCTATACCTTGTCACACATGTAGTCTTCTCGATGTCCTCCTCCGCCAAGCGAACTTGATAGTACCCACTGCAAAGATCCAACTTGGAAAACCATCGTGCCTTACCAAGTTGATCGAACAAGTCATCAATCCGTGAAATGGGATACTTGTTCTTCACCATGAGTTTGTTGAGGGCCCTGTAGTCGATGCAGAGTCTCAACAAACCATCATGCTTCTTCTTAAAAAGTATCGGTGCTCCATACACACTCTTCGAAGGTCGTATGAACCCACTGTCCACCAACTTCGTTAGCTATCTCCTCAGCTCCTGGAGTTTAGGTGGGGCCATCCAATATGGTGTTTGAGCTGGTGGACGTGCTTCCTATACCAAATCAATCCGATGATCGATTTCTCTTCTTGGCAGCAATCGCTTAGGTAATTTAGGGGGCATCACATCCCCGAATTCAGTGAGAACACCTTCGATGGGTACTGAAATCTCTTCTTTCTCTAGTAGATCTTTCTTTTGAATAGACACAATGTATGTTGGAAGTTTCCTTCTCAGTCCCTTAGCAAGCTGCATTACCGATAGGACTTGTTGTGGAGTCTCTCTAACTCGCTTCTCTTGAACCATGCATTGTCCACTCGAATTCAGGACCACCACCACATCTGAATCTGCCTTTACCATGGCATGTAGCTGGGTTAGCAAAGACATACCGATGACCACCTTGTAGTCATTGATAGGGGCGACCACCACTGTCACCTGTCTGGTCCATGTACCAAATTAGATCTGAACATCCTTGGCTATTCCGCTTGTAGCTACCTCTACGGAGTTGATCGCCTTGAACGTGTGCTCATCACGTTCAATCTTCAGGTTGAGCTTCTTCATCATTGCTAAGTCCACGAAGAAGTCAGTGGCACCCATATCAATGAGTGCCTAGAAGATGTGACCATTGATATTGATAGGTGCGTAGAGTAGGCCTTGTGGCCCTTTGACCTTCAGGGCATTGAGACTAAGTGAACCCATCCTTTGGTCAGTGTCTTACTACTCCGCCATCATAAATGCCATCTTGCCCCTCAATGGAGAATCCTTCACCTTATGCAGTCCATTGCAAATGTAGCATGATATAGTGCTAGTACCTTGCACCACCCCTTTGCCCTTCGCTTGAGAAGCCCCTCCACTTGAGGAGCCTAGATTTGAGCCTTTTCCACCCTCCTTGTGACCTGATTTTGCTCCCCCACCTTTGTCCTGTTTGGATGCTTGAGCTTTGGGAGCTGTGGGTTGAATCTTGAACTTGATGAGAGCCTCTGCTTGAGCTATCGCCTCATTCAAACTCTTGACTCCTCTTTGCTGCAACTCCATCTTGGCCCATGGTTTGAGCCCATCAAGAAAGGTGAAGAGAGAGTTCTCCTGGCTGAGGCCTGGTACCTCAAATAATAATTCGCTGAACTCTTGCACATACTCATGCACATCACCTTCTGCATGAGCCACTGTAGTCATGCTCGAGCATCATCCTTAGCAAACTCGAGGAAGAATTGCTTTCGAAGTTTAGTTTGGAACTGTGCTAAAGTGGTGATTGGAACAGCCACTCGCTTCACATCGTCAGCCCAACATCACCACCAAAGCATCGCCACATCCCTCAAGAACATGGCTGCTGTGCTCACCTTCATGGCTTCACCCCTTATGTCAGTAATCTATAGGTATTATTACACGATGAAAAGAAAGTTATCTACCTCCTTTATGGACCGCTGCCCGCAAAACTTTTGTGGCTTGGGAACATCAAGCTTGTGTAGGGGATGGGTAGCCTCACTTGTGACCTCCATTATCGAGGTAGAAGAGGACACGTCCATGATGGTTTTTTTCTTTGAAACGTCAACCACCTATATTTAGAGAGCCTTCACCTTGGTCTCCAACTCCTTGTTGCGCTACAGCACTTTCTGGTAGCGCCGCTCCATATCGAAGAAAATTTGATTCAGCTGAGCAGTGATCTCACCTCGAAGGATTGCATCCTTACCCTCGAGGTCCTCCACTCGCCCTTCAACCGCAATTATTTGGGCCTTGCACTTCCATAGTCGATTGTCGGTGGAGATAATCGGAGATGCAATTCGTAGCACTTGTAGGAAATCATCAACTGGATATGCTCCACCCATTGTTGTGCCTCCTCTTGAGGCAGGATTGGGATCCAAGGTTGAGAATGATGAATCCCCCATTTCCACCTTAGATGCTGATGTAGAGGTCATCTTCTTCATTTCTGGTATTGCTCTGATACCAACTATCTCGTATGAAGGGATCTCAGAGCAAATCCCAATAATGTGCGGCTTGATCAGCTCTTCACGGGATAGAAGAGAACCAATCAACCTCCCTAGCATGGGAACCTAGTCTCTATTACTTAGGCCATGCCCAACAATAATAAGAACACAGCAGAACACGACACCAAGAAATATCATGAAGAAGAAGAAGAAATAAGGAAAAAAAAACTTTTATTAAATAACCACTCGTTGATTTATAATAAAAGCTCTCCCGATCTCTCGATCTCTCATAAATACAAGAGGATCCTTAGATGATCTCTTTCTCACCAATCTCTAACTCCATCCTTGAGTGTCCTTTTATATAGGATCAACCTCAGGTTACAAGTTCCTTACAAACTCAACTCTCTAAGTACAAGATAAGGATAAACTCAGAATCTCCATGCCCATAGGACTCTGCACAGTCAGATAAAACTGCCAAGTTTGTGACTCAAACAAACTCAGATTGTAATGAAACTTGATCCATTGAATTTGGAATAAAAAATACTTTAAGATAATTCCTTATCCATTTTGAACTGATATTTATGGAGTTTTCAGAATATCACACAAAATCGTGTGGATAAACTACATTCTATTATGCCTCATTGCACTAGCTTCTTTGTTGACCAACGTACATCTCGAGACATGTGCCCCCAGCCCCATTCTCTTGAGTACTCCTTATAGATCTTGTACACATTTCCCTAAAAAATTCTAGGGCTTAGATTTGATCTTCAAGTTGTCTAAATCTCAAGAGAGTGTAGTCAGACTCGAACCTATCACAGCAACCTGATCTGGTTTAAACCTTGACTCGTGTCCGATCTAGCCCCTATTCAAGGAGCCATGACAATGGCATGGATACTCAATGCATACCACTCAATTTAAAAGAGCTTCATAGAGAACAGAGTCAGACTGCTAGATATAAGATATCTAAGTAGTTATTTCATGCTAGAATGATAAAAGGATCGTCCATGCAAGACCATGTGCTGATGGTAATTGACCTGATCACTCGATTAAATCAATTAGATTTTGTTATGGATGGAAAGTTGAGTCAAGATCTGATCCTGCAATCACTTTTAGAATCATTTTCTCAGTTTATCATGAACTATTACATAAACAAATTGAATACTTCCTTGCCTGAGCTGTTAAATTTACTCAAAATAGTAGAGATCCATATCAAGAAGGATAAGGCTCCTCTTCTTCTTATGGATGGGATCTCCAAGAAGAAGGCAGGCAAAAAGGATTCTAAGAGGAGTCTGAATCCTAAAGGTGGCATAAATAAGAGGAAGAAGGGAATGAAGGCCTCCAGACAAACAACCTGCTTCTACTATGGCAAAGCAAGTCATTGGAAAAGAAATTGCAAGGTTTACCTTGCAACTGTGAAGACGGTGCAAGTGTTGCACCAAAAGGTATGTATGAGATACATACAATATTGTCATTAAATTTTTTTATTTCAAACTCTTGGATATTGGATATCAGTTGTAGTTTTCATATCTGCAAATCTTTATAGGGGCTATAGAAAATTAGAGTTTTGAAGAAGAGACACTTCAAGCTCTATTGTGCTGGAGGCAAGTCCATCCAAGTAGAGACTGTAGGGATAAATATCTTGTAGTTACCTTCTGAAAAGATCTTAAAGCTGAATGATTGTTATTACATACCTAAGATCATTAGAAATATTATTTCTGTACCCTTGTTACTAAAATATGGTTATGAAACGTTTGTTGTTGGGGGTAAGTTTAGCTCTCATGCATCCTTGAAGCCCCTAACCCTGAGCTAGTAGGGGGGATGCTACTGTGGAGGAATTAGCGACATATAAGATATGGCAAAATAATTCACTGACTGTCAAATGCATCATACTAGCCTCTATGAATAATGAGTTATAGCGGCAGCATGATGGCATGGATACTCAGTCCATACTACTCAATTTAAAAGAGCTTTATACAGAATAGAGTAGGACTGCTAGATATAAGATATTTAAGTAGTTATTTTATGCCAGAATGATAGAAGGATCATCCGTACAAGATCATGTGCTGATGGTAATTGACCTGATCACTCGATTAGATCAATTAGGTTTTGTTATGGATGGAAAGTTGAGTCAGGATCTGATCCTGCAATCACTTTTATAATCATTTTCTCAGTCTGTCATGAACTACCACATAAATAAATTGAATACTTCTTTGCCTGAGCTGTTAAATATGCTCAAAATAATAGAAAGCCATATCAAGAAGGATAAGGCTCCTCTTCTTTTTATAGATGGAATCTTCAAGAAGAAGGCAGGCAAAAAGGATTCTAAGAGGAGTCTGAACCCTAAAGGTGGCATAAATAAGAGGAAGAAGGGGATGAATGCCTCCAAACAATCAACCTGCTTCTACTATGGCAAAGCAAGTCATTGGAAAAGGAATTGCAAGATTTACCTTGCAACTGTGAAGACTGGTGCAAGTGTTGTACCAAAAGGTATGTATGAGATACATACAGTATTGTCATTGAATTCTTTCATTTCAAACCCTTGGGTATTGGATACCAGTTATAGTTTTCATACCTATAAATCTTTGTAGGGACTGTAAAAAATTAGAGTTTTGAAGAAGAGAGACTTCGAGCTCTATGGTGCTGGAGGCGAGTCCATCCAAATAGAGACTATAGGGATAAATATCTTGAAGTTACCTTCTGAAAAGATCTTAGAGCTAAAAGATTATTATTATATGCCTAAGATCATTAGAAATATTATTTTTGTACCCTTGTTACTAAAATAAGGTTATGAAATGTCTATTGTTGGGGGTAAGTTTAGCTTCAACCAAAGTCCAATAAGAAGTCCAAACTTAATTTGACCACATCTAGAGTTGCAACGGCCATGAACGATCTTTGACTAAAACTGATTTAACCCAAAGGGGGTCAACCCTTAAGCCATGTATGCTGGACGAACTTCTTAATAAATGAATAGCCAAATTCAAAATAATTAGAACCCAACCCATCTAGCTTTACTTGGTAGCAAATCTTAAAGGCAACTGACTCCTTCCAGTCGAACTCCTTTCAATCGAATCTAATCAGTTTATGATGTACCCATCGACCAGAACCTTATTAAGTTCCCAATCCATAGTAGTCACTTTGTGAACAATGAACCTCAACACTCATAATTTCAGTGTAGAGCAGGTCTTCTTTTGGCTAACCTCGGATGCAGCCAAGCTCCTTGAAGCTGCTAAAGAATGCTTTAGTGGACTTTTAACCAGCAGCAAGTTCACCATCCACTATTTGAGAGCTGATCTTTAAGCTCGACCAATCTAACATTGGGTTCTCCTCTCCTACATTAGTATCTAGCTGATAAATGTAGAAGTCTCCAGCCCATCATCTGAATTCCAATATTCAAAACTCAACCACCTACAAGTCATGATAAAGATAGCTCACTCTCCGTAACAAACTCCACGTAGCTCGAACGGTCCACTAGCAGGCAGTTATAATGGTCACCATTAATTTGTTACAAGCTCCGCCTATAAAAAGAATCCTTCAGATATATTTTCTTTTTAAGCTCTCCACTCTGCTCCAATTCTCCCGAGTACTCCATTCTTGTTGATTGGAGAATTGACTTGAGTGTTGGAGGGTCCTATGGAAACCACTCACCTCTGGTCTAGACTTCTTCTTGCAGGTCTCATCGACGGCCACATCTTCTCCAACTCCAGCAACTCTGACACCAACACCATTTTCTGCACCAACAGGATTGGTGCTAAAGGAAAGGATGCTCTAAGCCCTTGTTCTTAAAGAAGTACCCAGTCGAGTTCATCTTCTTCCTCTTTTTTTCAACTCTTTAGCTTCTTTTCCTTCTGATCTCTCCCTATTTTAGTGAGATGCTGCCTAAGAAAGCCACGACTAGGTGATCCACCACCTCCACTATCAGATCCATCCAAAAATTACTAGATCCACCCACTCCAACATCATCGCTGCCACCTCAACCTCCACCAACAGTCATGGTAGATTTGGAGTAGTTTAACCTACCGTTATAGTAGGTTAGGGGCCTTTCTGAAGTAGTAAAGGCCATACAATAGCCCCTAACACCAATTCAACTAGAAAGATCCTCGCCTGAATGCTGAGATCCGATACAAGGAAGACCCACCTGGGCAATTCGGCCAGTGACCCCTGGAAGGAGAAGCAGAAAGCAGAGAGCCCTTATTCTTACCATGATTCCAGTCCTGGAGAGTATTTGACCTTTCCAGCCAGCGATGCTTTGAGACCCATGATTGGAATGACATTCTCGATCAGAAACTTTAAGAAATGAACCAACGGATCTCACTCCAGCTCACCATGATGACATCTACACCGACCCTTCTTTCTCCACTCACATCATGCAAAAGCTTGTCCTACCAAACTTTAAGCTTCCCTAATTTGAAAGTTATGATGAGACCACCAACCCAGTCAAGCACCTTGAAGCTTTCAGAACTATGATGCTACTCCATGGTGCACTTGATGCCATTCTATGGTGAGCTTTTTCCTCTACTTTGAAGGAAGCAGTGAGGAACTAGTACGCGGGCCTCAAATCGAGTATCATCATTTTTTTTGATCAATTGAGCCACCAGTTTGTGGCTCATTTTATCAATAGTCAGTACCAAAGATGAGGTGCAGACTTCGTTGTCAACATCAAGTAGAAGGAAGGGGAGTCCATCCAAGCCTATGTCAGTTGCTTTAATGCTGCTGCCCTGAAAGTCTGAAACATGGACCAATCAATTGCAATGGCCGTACTTAAGGGTAGCCTATGGAAGAATGTTCTTTTCTTCTCTTTGGAGAAGAAATACCCTCAAAATTTTGCCGACATGCTAGCCTGGGCTAAAGGCTATGCTCGAGTGGAGGAAGCCTTCAATCTGAATGATGAGGAAGTGACCGTAGGAGAGCAGTAGGAAGGAGAATCTAGCAAACCTGCAATTGTTGAAAAGTCGAGTGAAGCTCGATTGCGCTCCAGAACTCTCCCTGAGTGCAAACAAGCTCAGACTTCATCCAAACTTCATCAATAGAAAAGCCTAGACCCACTTAGAAGGTTTCATAATTACATCTCTCTAAATGCTTTTAAGACCCAAGTGCTGAGATAAAAGAGTAATTTCCAAGGTTAGAATGAATGCGGACTCATCCAATCAGGCATAATCTTAATAAGTACTATCTCTACCATCGTGATCATGATCATGATACTGAAGAATGTATCCAGCTCTAAGATAACATTGAGGAGCTAATCAGAAGGGGATGACTAGATTGATTCCTCCGACATCGATCGAAAAGAAGGGAAGATCGATCAAGAACCCTGCCATAGCCTGAACCACCATGAGGAGATGAGCCACAAGAAGATTGGCACCCACTTGGAATCATTAACACCATCGCTGGGAGACATCGCAAGGGGAAATTAGCAGATTGATAGAGCCAGTAAAGAGGTAGAGGATTGAAGAATCTATCATTTTTACTAAAGAAGATGCATAGAAGATTTAATTTTCACATAATGACATGGTTGTACTTACTTTAAATATTACTGATTATGGTGTATGCCATATTTTGATTAATAATGGAAGCTCTACTGATATTTTATTTTACGATACATTCTTTAAAATGTCTATATCCGATAGTAGAATGGGTTTAATAAGCTCCTTGTTAGTGAAATTTACCGACGATGTAGTGTCAGTTGAAGGAATAATTACTCTATCCATTATAGCAGGTCGGTACCCAAAGTAGTCAAAGGCCTAAATTGATTTCTTGGTGGTAAAAGCTCCTTCAGCCTACAATGCAATTTTTGGCTGACCTGGTTTGAATGCACTTTGAGCTATGGTTTTGATTTATTATTTGAAGATGAAGTTTCCAACTAGCCATGGAGTCGGGGAGGTTAGAGGAGATCAAGCTTTAGCATGACACTATTACACCATTGCCTTGCAAAGAGGAAGGCAGTCAAAATCCTACCTAGTAGATGGACCTGATACGCATGATGATTTGACTGAAGAGCGTTGGGAGCCAATTAAAGTTCTTGAGGCAGTTTTCTTATACGACGGACATGAGGACCATACTACTCAAATTGGCTTCAGTCTGAGAAGAGAAATCAAAAAGTAGCTCATCGTCTTCATACGGAAGAATGCCGACGTCTTTGCCTAGGTACCTACAAATATGCCTGAAATCGATGTAGAGGTGATGGAACATCATCTGACTATAGAACTCAAACATTGGCAAATAAAACAAAAGAACCATAGTTTTGTACCAGAGCGGCAGAAAGCCATTGCAGATGAGATCAACAAACTCCTGAAAGCTAAGTTCATCTAGAAAGTATCCTACCTAGATTGGATTGCTAATGTCGTCCTTGTCAAGAAAGCAAATGGAAAGTGGAGGATGTGCATTGACTTCGTAGATTTGAACAAAGCTTGCCTAAAAAATAGCTACCCCCTATCCAGAATTGATCAATTGATGGATGCAACCTCAAGCCATGAGCTCCTCACCTTCATGGATGCCTTCTCCGATTATAATCAAATCCAAACGGCGCTAGAAGATGAAAAGAAAACTATTTTTATTACTGATCATGGTCTTTATTGTTATAGGATTATGCCCTTTGGATTGAAGAATGCAGGTGCCACCTACCAGCATCTGGTGAATAAAATTTTTAAAGAGCCCATTGGCTGTAATATGAAAGTTTATGTGGATGATATGCTTATCAAGAGTCGATCTTCTATGAATCACATCGCCGATCTTAAGGAGACTTTAACACCCTCCAAAAATATAAGATGAAGCTAAATCCAACCAAATATGCTTTTAGAGTAACTTCAGAAAAGTTTCTATGATTTATGGCATTGAAACGTGGCATCGAGGTGAACCCAACGAAGATTTGAGCCATCCAAGAAATAACTATCCCAAAAATAATAAAAAAAGTTCAACACCTTACTGGCAAAGTTGCAACTCTGAATCATTTCATCTCAAGATTGACAGAGCATTGCATGCCCATCTTCCAAGTGCTCAAACAACCCAAGAACTTCTATTGGACTCCAGAGTATTAGCAAGCCTTCAAGAAATTGAAGAATTATCTTAGTTCACATTCTCTCCTTGCTAAGCCTGAATCTGGAGAAGAATTATTTCTGTATTTGTCAGTATCTCTAGCAGCTACTGCTGCAGTCCTGATCAGAAAAGAGGTTGAAATTCAAAAGCTAATCTACTATATAAACCAAATTTTGAGACATGCAGAAATAAGGTATACAAAATTAGAAAAACTAATTTATGCTCTGTTGATTGCAGCTAAGAAGCTCCGACCCTATTTTTAGGACATATTGTCACACTTCTTACTAATAACCCATCAAGGTTGTCCTTCATCGGCCTGATACTTCAGGAAGAATAGCAAAATGGGCAATCAAACTCTCCAAGTTCGACATCAATTTTCAACCTCGGTCATCCAGTAAAGCTCAAATATTGGCCGACTTCATGGTAGAATGTAATATCCTTGATTCAACCAAGCTTGAGCATCAAGAAGTTGGTACTTCCGGTTCAAAGCCGAACCTCAAGGAAGAAAAAGTAGATCTTCCTGAGAACTTCTGGGCTTTGTATGTTGATGATTCATCCAATACTTCTAAAGTAGGTGTAGGCTTAATTCTAATCAATCTAGAGGAAATTATTGCTAAATATGCTTTGCAATTTGATTCTCTCATCACTAACAATGGAGCAGAATATGAAGTCCTGATTATGGGGCTAAAAATATCTAAAGACCTAGAGGTGAATCATGTGAAAGTCTACAGTGATTCTTAGCTAGTGATAGGGCAAGTCAATAGTAATTATGAAGCTCGGAAGGAAAGTATGAAGAAGTACCTAAAAAAGTAAGGAGCCTAACTTTAGCCTTCAATAGCTTTGACATTGACCAGATCCCTAGAGCAGAAAAATATTAGGGCTAACCTTCTCTCCAAATTAGCTACTCTGGCTCCAAATGAATTGCCAAAAGAAGTCTTCTTTGAAGTTCTGCAACACTCAAGCTTAGAAGAATCTCAAAATGTGATGCAAGTCGATCCAAAGCCCAGCTAGATTGAGCCACTAGTTTTATATCTTAAAGATGGCATACTCTTTAGAGAATCGAAAGAAGCTCGGAAGTTGAGAAACCCAGCATCTTATTATGTTCTACATGAGAATAAGCTGTATAAAAGATCATACTCCTTACCACTTCTTAGATGCCTTCGACCCTCTAAAGATGATTATGCAATGAAGTCTATGAAAGTGTATGTGGAAATCACCTTGGGATCAGATCATTCTCTTACAAACTGCTTCATCAAGAATATTACTGGCCAACTATGCAATAAGATGCCACTGATTATGTGAGAAAATGTGACCGTTGTCAGAGAAATGTGAACATTTAGAGACAACCGGCTACATAACTTACAGCACTAAGTGCTCCATGGCCATTTGCATAATAGGGGATGGATATACTAGGGCCCTTTCCTATGCCATGTGGATAATGAATTTTTTTTTTAGTAGTAGTGGATTACATTACCAAATGGATGGAGGCCGAACCTCTTACAAAAATTACTGAAGCTAAGGTGTAGAACTTCATCTGAAAGTCAATAGTTTACAGATTTAGCCTACCTCGAATTCTGATCACTGATAATGGACGTCAGTTTGTAGGAGCAAAATTCATCAAGTTTCATGAAGATCTGAATATTTTCCACCATTTCACATCTATTGCTCACCCTCAATCAAATGGCCAGGCAGAGGTAACCAATAGGACTTTGCTTCAAAGGATAAAGATGAGACTTGAAAGAGAAAAGGAAACTTGGGTGGATAAACTCTATCATGTACTTTGGGCTTATAGAACCATCCAATGATTGCCAACCAGAGAGACCCCCTTTGCATCGGCCTTTGAAATAGAGGCAGTCATCTCAATTCAACTCGAATTTTCTTCTACACGGGTTGAAGCATTCAATGAACAAAACAACTTGCAGGACCTCAATTAACTAATATCAATAAAATGGGTTATTTTCTATCACATATGTGTATTTAGTATCTGTGATACATCCTTTGAGTTAATGGTAATGATAATTCATATTTTCAAGAGTTGAAAATTTAAGACATGAATAATCATTGTTAACTCATAAAATGCTCTCGACCATAGGATCATCACGAGGATGGTGATTGATCTGGAAGGTTGGTGTACAATCGCTTCTCTTTAGTAGATGAGTCTTGAGTCTACGGTATGGAGACACCGGAGTGAGAGTATAGATACTCGTTAGAGAACGAGGGCACTGAGCGTGACCACCTTGAGTAGTCATTAGGGAGTCTACCTCTCGTCAGTGACTGACTCGATGCTGCAGTAGTGTGTCTAGTTCTTTGACCTGAGGTGCATCGATAGTTCAACATGAGGGTGTTATAGTTTGACTACACCATTACTCGGTCTCCTAGCCATTCAGAACCCTGAGGTGTATGTTGTCTATAGCATGTTCATTGTAGAAACTGGATGGCATCAAGATGGAATCTATCTACCTCAGTGGTAGAGGAGCAGCCCTATGATGATCATGAGAATCAAGTCCAGAAGTCCATAGCCATGGCAGAGTGAAATAATAGAAAGAGTTTCTATTTAGATTTTTACATCGGACTCGAATCGAATGATTACATCATATGATAGAAACTAGGGTTTGACGAGTTTACCTTAACCCTAATCTGATCGGGGCTCAAGATAGAAGAACTTAATCACACAGGTAGCTGCACCAAGAGGTTCCCATTCAGCTCTGATGGGTTGCCACCATATACTGCTAGGTATCACTAGTGGATTTTGGGAGCAATTAGAATGATTTAGATGATCGATCATTCTAGCTGTTCGAATCAGAAGAGTTCTGATCCATCGAAAAGAGTTTCGATGATGTCGATGATAGAGATCATGACATATCCCATTACCATACAGAACTGAACCTAACTGGCTCACACAAACAAGGGTTTGAATTTGGTGATCATCAATTGAACTGGTCCAGTTCAATTGATCTAAATGAGATTCAATTAGGTTCAAGGAAATCGTGCTAGCACTCAATTGAACCTAACGTTCTTCTTTTGCTATCATAAAAAAAGTTGTCCTGTCTGAGCCAAAGGAGTTTGTGCTCAATCAGGGGCCTTCATATGGTCTGATTGGAGGTTATCCAAGTTAGAAAAGGTTGTCTTATTTTGTAAGACATTACCTGCCAATTTTGCTCACCTGTCATTTTTTGTTCTTTGACTTTGGTCAAAAGTCTACCTTTGACTGGTCAAATGTTGACCATTGACACTTTGACTTTTGACCATATGTCATACACCTATTGAAGAGCTGGTGGGGGCTTGTCCCCCTACCAGAACCTAGCAAGGAGGAGGGTGCACGCCACCCTAGGCGTGTGCCCAAGTTGGAGACGCCTAGGAGTCCCTGTTGGATAGGACTCCATCTCCTTTTTGGATTCCAATTAGAGTTCTCCTAAGAACCAACTTTGACTGGTCTTAGGCACCCTTTAAGAAGGAATCCAGGGGACTCTATTCCCACCAATCAAATTTAGATCTGATTTCATAAAGAGTTGTGATTGGTTGGGAAGAAGAGAAGTTGGATCACAGATAGTCTATAAATAAGACCCTGCGCCCAACCCAGATTGTGATTGGAAGTGATTGAAAGGAATCACAATTCCCCACACCCAAGGCTGCCTCTCCCCTCTTCCTCCATGCCAAACCACCTTCTCCCCTTCCTCTCCATGTCCAAAAGAAGTTTTGGACTTTTGGTTGGTGCGATCCAGATCAAAGAAAGGCGACTAAAAGCTAGAAGGCTGCGCTGCTGCAAAAGATGACTGCTGATCTTCAAAAGGAGTTATGAAGATCCTCTAGATCATATCCAGATCTGATTTTTGGAGACGTGATAGAGAAGAAGAGGATCTCCAGATCCAGTCTGAGTGGATACTGGTAGAGGCCAGGCACTTGCGTGGCTAGCTCCAGAACCTTCCGCTGCATATAGGATCATCAACGGGTAATAGGATTACCCATATCAAGGTAAGTTAAATCTGATTTAATTTATCTAATTTTATTTTAATTTCTAAAATAATAATAATCAGATCTAAAACATATCAAGATTTGATTGGGATCAAGAAAATTTTTTTTGAAATATATCTCTTGATCTGATCAGACCTGAATGAACCTGGACCGGGAAATTAGGATTCCTTCAACTGGTATCAGAGCCAAGGTTCTAAAAGTATTTAGATCTGATTTTAAATTTATTTTAATTAGAAAATAAATGATTTTAGATGTCACATGAGATGTGATCAGATCTAAAATTAGAAACAACTAAAATTAAATGATTAGGATCTAAGATTAGAAAATATGCATGACTAGTTCTAAAATAGAATAGTTCTATAGAATAGTCTTGCATGTTTTCAATTTAATTTGATTAAATCATATTTTAGATCTATTTATTTACTATTTTTTAATATTATAGTGGTTATAATAATATCTAAAAAATAGCAAATAAAATTATTTAATTTTAAACATCATATGAGATATGATTGATGCATGTCTAGACTAGTTGTAGAATAGTTCTACATAATTATCTAGATTAGAATTTATTTTGATTAGATCAATTTAAATCTAATTTTTTAGATTATTATGAGATAATTTAGATCTAAAAATATGCATGATTCGATACATGATATGTATGCAAAATATGCCATGTTTAGATCTAATTTATATATGAGATATATGATATAGATCTAAAACTATTTTGTAGTATTGCATGTTCCTGATTAAGACGTTCCTCCTGGCCGTCCGATCATAAGAATGAAGAAGGGTTTAAAGGCCCTCTCTTTTCGTTCGATGGGATATTCTTATGATGTGTAGGGGTGCTGCATGTTCGTCCTTAATCAGAAATCCAAAACTTACTTTCTGCAAAATCCTAGATCCTGACACCCTAGGATTTATTGTGCATATTTTGTTTATGAACCCTACTTAATTAAAAATTAAGATTATGAAATATCAATTAGGTCTAAAATTAAGAATTCAGATCTAAGACATATTCATAATACTGGGTTCGGGCTTGGGTAGCTCAATTAGGTCTAAGCAATTGATCAAACCGAATCAAGAGTTGGTTAGATGGGATCAACAATGCTTAAATTGACCATCCTAATAGGATTAAGTTTGGGTCAAGATCGAGTCACGATCAAGCAAGACCTAATTAGGATCAGAGGTTAGAGTCTGGATTGTAGGATAACCCAATTGGTTCTGGCTCAACAATTTGGTGTCTAAGGTAAGTTTGGCACATACGACCGACTGGTTTTTAATTGGAAGCTACTCGACCTGAATGCGTTCTTGTATGAGTTAATGGCATATTCCTTCCACCGATCTCACTTACCTAGCCATATCTGTTGACACTGTTCTGATCTAAGGTGGTCAATAATCTAAGCTAACCCATGCCACTAGGTTAGTCATAATTGTTATGACTATGACAAGTCTAGTTTAATGAGACCTAAATCAATTCCCCTAAGAAAAGATTAAGTCTGAGGTCTTCCACCATTGTAGATGTGCGGGCCTTTCCTGGGGTTGATTGTTCTTGGTTGGATACAGTGGCTCAGTTGCACCGAAAAGACGCTACCATGTCTATTAGGCATTGGATGCTATGGGCTGGAGGATGAGTTGGGCTCAATATTCTGGATACAGTAAGAGACTCAATTAGGAACCCAGTCTATGCAAATGGTGGATCTGACTTAACTAAACAGTGGATCAATATTTCAGATATGGTGAGATTCATGAATTAGAGACCATGTTTGGGGGCACCATGATTAGAGAATCATTGAACAAGAGTTGTTCACTCATTGGCTAACCCATCACCATTAACTGTTAGGTGAGGTGATGAGTCAGTTGGTGAGACTGCACCACCCACTAGAAATCATTAATCATGGAGATTTTTGCATCTCTACAGAGGGAGTGTAGGGATCTGAAAAAATAGTGGAAGCTAATTTGTTTAAAAATAAAATCCCTAAATAAATTGGTCAAGTCATAATTACAGTATCTAACTAGAATCTTTGACTCTCTATAGGAAAATGTCTACGTCCAACCCATTGGCACGTATCCTGGACATACATAGACTGACTGGACCCAATTATAAAGATTGGCTCAGGAACTACAAAATAGTTTTGGGTTTCGAGATGTTAACCCATGTACTGGACCAGGACCCTCCCACCTTATCAGTCCGTCCATCCATTGAACAGAGAGCATCTTTGAAAAAATGGATAGACGAAGATAATAAGGCCAGATATTACATGTTGGGCTCGATGTCTGATGAGCTCCAATGCCAACATGAAGATATCGGGACTGCTCACCAAATGTTGGCTCACCTGCAGAAGATGTTTGGTGAACAGAGTCGCACAGCCAAATATCAAGTCACGAAATGACTTTTTAAGGCTAAGATGCATGATGGACAGTCAGTCCAAGATCACTGTCTGACAATGATCAAGGACATGGGGAGCTTGAGAAGCTCGGTGTGAAGTTAGACTTGGACCTACAGAACGATATTATTCTACAATTCTTAACTGATGCATATGGGCAATTCATTATGAATTACCACATACATAAACTTCAAAATTTCTTGGCCGAATTAATAAATATGCTGGTCACATCTGAGCTTTCTATGAAAGGTTCTAAAGACTCAGTTCTTACTATGGAACGGACTTCTACCAAGAGAAAGTCTTATGGAAAGAAAAAGAAGTCTGTGAAAAAGCAAAAGGTGGAAGGAGCAAAGAAGAAGAAGGTAGAGCCGAAGATGAAAGCCGCTGGCAAAGAAAAATGTTTCCATTGCAACAGCGATGGCCATTGAAAGCGGAACTACCCTACTTACCTGGCCACCCTGAAGAATAAGAAGGAAGGTCCTTCTAGAGGTATGCTCGTTATTGAGTCTAACCTTACGGTTTCTTCTGCATCCAGTTGGGTGCTTGACACTGGTTCTAGAGCTCATCTGTGCACTTCCATACAGGATCTTGAGGATAGCAGGAGGCTGAGGGATGGAGACATGATCCTGCATGTCGGTAATGGAGCAAGAGTTGCTACAGTAGTCGTGAGAACATATCCTCTTCGATTACCATCTGGTTTAAACTTAGTTTTAAAAGACTGTTCTTATGTGCCTGCAGCTAGCAGGAATTTGATTTCTGTTTCATGCTTAGCATTAGAAGGCTATGTGATTACCTTCTTTAAGGACCATTGTAACATTCTTTATGAAAGAAATAAAATTGTAAATGGTTTTCTTATTAATGGTCTTTATCAGCTACATATTGATGTACCTATTCTAATTATTGAGCAAAATGTGAATGCCAAATGACCTAGGGATAGTCCAAACGACAGGTATCTATGGCACCTGAGATTAGGTCATATAGCAGAAGATAGGATCAATAAATTGGAGAAAAATGGGCTATTGAGACCATTGACTTTCGAGTCATATCCAACTTGTGAATCTTGTCTTCAAGGCAAAATGACTAAACACCCTTTTGTTGGACATGGGGAGAGGGCCACAGATCTCCTTGCCCTAGTACATACTGATGTGTGCGGCCCATTTGATGTGCTGGCTAGAGGCAATTTTGTCTACTTCATTACCTTTATCGATGATCTGTCTAGGTATGGGTATGTGTATCTTATGAGACATAAGTCTGAAGCTTTTGAAAAGTTTAAAGAATTCAGACATGAAGTAGGAAAACAAACTGAAAAACCCATTAATGTTCTTCGATCAGATCGAGGAGGTGAATACCTTGGTCGGGAATTCCTAGACTATCTAAAGGAAAATAGCATAGTCTCTTAATGGACTCCACTAGGAACACCTCAACTCAATGGAGTTTTAGAACGAAGAAATCGGACCCTATTGGATATGGTTCGATCCATGATGAGCTTCACAGACCTTCCTGATTTCCTTTGGGGATACTCATTGTTAACTTCAATTTATTTACTGAATAGGGTTTCCTCTAAAACCATTTCTACCACACCGTATGAGATATGGCATGGTAAGAAACCAAGTCTGAGTCATCTCAGAATTTGTGGTTGTCCGGCTCATGTCAAAAGATAACAAGCGGACAAGTTAGAGTCCTTTAGAGCTCGATTCATAGGATATCTTAAAGAGTCATTAGGATACTATTTCTACATTCTAGAAGACCATAATGTGATTGTGAGTCAACATGCCATCTTTCTTGAAAAATAGTTTATTCAAGATAGCAGCATTGGAAAGCAGATCAAGCTTAATGAGAAAGTCTCACAAGTACAACGAGCTAAGGACCAATTGGAACCAAATCAGGTTGAGCCAATAAGAACACTACCTCCACCACCTTGTAGATCGGAAAGATTTTTTCGTCCCCCTGAGAGATACTTAGGTATTATTTCAGAGAAAGTAGAGAAAATATTCCTCATAGGTAATGGTGCTCATGGTGATGATCCCAAAATCTACAATGAGGCGATATCAGATATCGACTCGGAGAAATGGCTAGAGGCAATGTAGTCAGAAATTGACTTGATGCACTCGAACCAAGTCTGGACCTTGGTAGATCCACCAGAAGGTATAGTACCTACTGGGTGTAAATGGATCTTCAAGAGAAAGATTGGTGCAGATTGAAATGTGGAGACATTCAAGGCTAGACTAGTGGCAAAAGGTTATAGTCAACGCGAAGGCATTGATTATCAGGATACCTTTTCCCCAGTGGCTATGCTAAAATCCATCCACACATTGCTTGCCGTTGCAGCCTATTTCGATTATGAAATATGACAAATGGATGTGAAAATGACGTTCTTAAATGGATATCTTGAGGAAGATATCTATATGGAACAGCCGTTAGGTTTCACATCCAGTGATACTGATCACAAGATTTGCAAGCTGCAAAGGTCCATATATGGACTTAAGCAAGCATCTCGGAGCTGGAACACTTGTTTCAATGATGTGATCAAAATGTTTGGTTTCATCAAAGCAAAGAGAAATCGTGTGTTTTCAAAAGGGTCAGTGGGAGCGCTGTTGTCTTCCTCATATTGTACGTGGATGACATCCTCCTTATTGGGAATGATATTTCCATGTTAACAACAGTCAAAATATGGTTGTCCAAGGAATTCTCCATGAAAGACCTAGGCGAAGCATCCTTTATTTTAGGAATTAAGGTCTATAGGGATAGACCGAATAGGATGCTAGGACTTTCATAGAAGATGTACATAGAGAAAGTACTAAAGAGGTTTAGTATGAAAAACACTAAGAGGGGATTAATACCCTTCAGACATGGTATTCATCTTTCCAAGGAGTTTTGAAGATCCTCCAGATCAGATCTAGATCTAATTTTTGGAGATGTGATAGAGAAGAAGAGGATCTCCAGATCCAGCCCGAGTGGATACCGGTAGAGGCCAGGCACTTGCGTGGCTAGATCCAAAACCTTCCGCTGCATACAGGATCATCAAAGGATAATAGGATTACCCATATCAGATCTGAAACATATCAACGGGTAATAGGATCATCGATGGGTAAGTTAAATTTGATTTAATTTATCTAATTTTATTTTAATTTTTAAAATAATAATAATCAGATCTGAAACATATCAAGATCTGATTAGGATCAAGAAAAAAAATTTTGAAATATATCTCTTGATCTGATCAGACCTGAACGAACCTGGACCGAAAAATCAGGATTCCCTTCATCTGCTCGAGAGCATATCTAGAGGATTTCTTATATAGATGGAGCCTGTAACAAACTGATAGGGATAGTCGTAACCATTTGGTAGTGTGCCATTCAGAGCCACGTGGAGTTTGTTATGGGGGATAATGTCTATTGTCGCGATGTGCGAGCCCGTCGGGATCCAACGATCGAAGCTCGGATGGAAGAGATTGATGGTTCTTTTGGCTATATCGAGGATGAGTGTCGAGGTCCTCTGGGGCTGCTGGATGGAGTTTGGAGGAAGTTTAGCTATTTGTAGGAGTCCATCTAAAGGAGAAATCCAGGAGGAGTTTGACTGTTGGAGAAGTTTGGCTGGGGGAGGAGTCTGGTTGAAGAAGAAGTTTGAGAGGAGTTCAACTTCTGAAAGAGTTCGACTGAAGAAGAAGTCTAGAAGGAGTTCGACCATTGGAGGAGCCCGGCTGAAGGAGAAGTCTGATTGAAGGAGAAGTTTAGGAGGAGTTCAACTACTGGAGGAGTCTGGTTGAAGGAGAAGTCTGGAAGAAGTTCGATCATTGGAGAAGTTCAACTGAAGGAGAAGTCTGGTTGAAAAAATTTGGCAGAAGTTCGACTACTGGAGGAGTCTGACTGAAGGAGAAGTCTGAAAGAAGTTTTACCATTGGAGGAGTCCGACTGAAGGAGAAGTCTGGTTGAAAGAGAAGTTCAGAAGGAGTTCAACTATTGGATGAGTTTGAGGTTTAACCATAGAGGCTGCTGGCAGACAGGATCCTTCTGAGATCAAGCATCCAGCTAAACTTTAGCAGGGGTGGGTTTATCCCCAACACTAGTTCCTCTACTTCTGAGTTTGAAGTTCAAGGGAAGGAAGTACCGAGTGTGACTGCCGAAGTTTCTTTTCATTTCCTACGCTTTCTAGCACGAGGCATTTCTTGGTGCTTCTGCACCAACATGGAAGCTTCATAAATTTGAGGTGACTCGAAGAGACGCCTTAGGAGCTCCATGCCAAAAATCTGCCCAAGGTACGGCATCATTATCGGACTATCCACTACCAGTCTCTGCCATGATAAAGGGGGCACACGTCGGCCATAGGCCAGTCGAAAGGGATTCACAATCAGAACCGCCTAGGTTCCTCAGGGCTATTTAACCTATTTCCTTCCCCCGAGTCGTTACCTCTCCCGAAATCTTCTTCCTCCTCTTCTTTTGGTTTTCTTCTCCCCATCGTGCAAGAGCTCAGGCTTTCCCTTCTACTTTCTTTGATCCTAGGTGTTGTCCCATTTGTCTTCTATGGCCTTCGTCATCTTCCTACCTCTTCCAATTGACTTAGATCAACTTCGCTATCCTTTTTCAAGTTCTTCTTGCATTCTCTACTTTTCGCTCATTAGGTCTCTTTGTAGAAGTTTTTTATGCTTTATTTTCTTAGCTTTTCGAGCATTTTTTATAATTTTGCTTTGATCTAAATCTCCATCGAGGAATCCTGATCGACCTGCTCGGAGAGTTTGGCTCCTCTAGCCTTAGCGAACCTATCTTCTAGGGAGGCCGAGCCTTTTGAGTTGCCCCCTCCTTCCTTTACACCAGCAGTTATTGCCTGCCAACTTTGGCCTGACAATCTTTCATTAGCTAAGATTCAGTTCGGTATTCCCTCCAAGTACGAGCTCGAACTTTCCAGACCCAATGATAGGGCCTGCTCTCCATCTCCCAACCAAATCTTCCTATATTTAGAGACTCTTCGGGCTGGGCTTAGGTTACCCTTACCCTCCTTCATGGCCAACCTGTTTAGATTTCTCAACATCTTCCTTGCTGCTATGGTGCCAAACTCCTTTAGGTTCATCAAAGGATTTTTTTCTTGTGTGCCATGGTAGGCATCCGACCTACCATTTTCTTATTTTGGACCTTCTTTACCTTCAAATGCCATTCGACTGCTAAGGATTGTTGGTATGTGTCCCCCTAATTTGGCAGGAAGGGATTACTTAAGAGCACCCCCTCTTCTATCCATGGCTGGAAGGAGAAATTCTTTTTCATCTCAAACCCATCCTTGAGGTTAAGACTTCTTCTATCGGGGGAGATAAGGGACTCGATCCATCAAGCTCTAGGGTTGGAAAGCAAGGATCGAAGTTCGGCTGATATATTAAAGCATTTTAATATTCCGTTAATCCTCAACCTTTTGGACAAGCAGATCCTATTTAACCTTGACGTCAGTCCCATAAATCCGGTAGGTAGTCTTTTTTTTTTTTGATCGATTGTGGGGTATTTTTTATCCAGACCTCAGCTTTTCTTTGACCTTTTCTGACTTAGATTTTTATTCTTTACAGAGATGACTCCTGAAGAGCGAGACCATCTGACCAAGAGACTTAAATCTCTCAAGAGGAAAGGTGGCCCCATCGGGGATCTTCCAAAGAAGGCCCGCATTGGTAAGTCCAGCCATGCCGCACCGATCCAGGCCATGCCTGCCCCCGAGCCTGCAACAACCATACCGAGCTCGACCCCATCCGAAGAGGTCGCTCCATCTGCTCCCCTCCAGTTGGAGGAAGCCATGAGGAAAAAGAAGAAAAGGGCTATCGATAAGAAGGTTAGAAGGAGGGTTGGAAGCTCCGAAAGTGGGGGTCCCGACCAAGAACAAGCTTCTCTGGATGATCGAGAGGTCATCCAATCACTCATGAAGGAGAGTATTCTTCCCCATATTGCGGCAAAGATGCTGCGGAAGGGTGATGTTGAGAGATTCGATGAGTCCTTCACCACCTACCTTGAGGTAGTCTTCTCTCTCATAATCTTGGTCTGGGGTCTTTTCCATTTTTGAAGTCAGGGCTTCCTAATTTTAACTTGATTTTCTATCATAGCTCAGGCATTATCTCTTCATCCACTCTGAGGTGGCCAATCAAAGGTGGGCCGAAGCCTTGATGGCCCTCGAGAAAGCTCGCACGGAGGTTGAGAAGGCTCGTGCTGAAGTCGAGAGCATAAGGGTGGCTTCAAAAATCCAATCTACCAAGGTCGAGCGCCTTTAAGAAGAATTGAAGGTGGAGCATGAGGAGACGACAAACCTGAGGACTGCCTTGGCCTAGGAGGAGGAAAAGAGGAAGGTGCAAGAAGGGGTCGGCATGGCAGTGGAGCGAGTGGTCGAAAGCTTCAAGTTCTCTAGGGACATGGAGGATATTAAAATAGCTTTTGCTCAGGAGGCCTTCATCGAGGAGTTTTAGATCTGCCTAGGAAGGGTCACTAAGAATTTTCTCAAGGTAGATTTGGACCTCTTGATAGAAGAGCCTAGCGATAGAGTCAATCTTTCATCCCTCGGGGTTGGAGTTGTCCCGACCGACATTCCTTCTTCTTCAGTCATGGGAGCTATCTCGAAAGCTCCCAAACCCATCACTGCAGCGCCCGAGCCTACCCACGAACTAGATGCAAAAGAAAATGCTCCAACCTCTCCTGTGGTCGAGCTGCCCGAGGTCTAGATTTTCAAAGATCGTACAGCTTTCTTTTTCTTCTTTTTTTTTTATGCTAATGTATTTAAAAATATCCAAGTAAATGAAAGATAAATCTTTTTCTAGCCTTACACTTTGTATTGTTGTTTGCATGGTTCAGAATGCTCTTGATGACCTAGGTCATGACTCCCTTCTTCTAGTTGATGCCAATCCATTGTCTCGTGTGGTTTTGATTAGATCACTGATTAGGAGATTGAAGAAGGAGATTCATCGCGTGAAGAAGAAGTTGAGAAAAATCGAGGATGATCTCCAAGAATCGAGGAAAAATGCTTCGGAGGTGACTATCAAAGTTACCCGCCTTAGGAACCTACACAGGAAGGATTCCACCAATTTCAGCATTCGAAAGGGAAGCTTCGAGAAAGAAATGGTCGAACTGAGAAGAAGCACCAGCAACAAGTCTTGAAAGTTAACGACAAAGGTCAACTCCCTTGAGATCGACCTTATGACAGTGAAGGAAAAAATTCAACTACTGGAGAAAACTTCATCATGGTCTACCGACAGGGTCTGGTATGATTGGGACTAGTCCAAGTGGTTCTCCGAACTTTAGAAGCAGTATCACGATGCCGAAGCCTGGCATAATGAGTATAAACTATCTTGGTCGAAGAAGGTGACTAGGCTCGAGCATGAGCTCCGACAGCTAATAGAGAGGAGAGCCATCTCCAGCAATAACTGGCTGATGGTCGGCAGGCTATCTCTAGTGGAAAGTTGGAGGAGATTGCCTCCTTGAAGAAGACCATCGGCGAGCTTTCAGAGGCTGTCAGGGTGGAGAAAGCCAAAGTTTAGCAGTTGAAGCCCTAACTGATCTATGAGCATCAAGCCATCCAGGATGTGGAGGCCGAGGCCGAGGTCCTAAGGAGGCGACAGTGGGAGCTCGAGGGCCAGTTCGGGCATATCAATAGAGTGTTCATAGATAATCTGTATATAAAGAAAGAACTTGAGGAGGAAATTATTTGGTTGAAGCAAGCCTTGGTGATGTTCGGCATCAACGACCCAAAGCCTGAGGAGTCCAATCCATTTTATGGCTTCGCCTTCTTTTATATATATATATATATTTGTAATCAATCTTGTCGATCCCTACCATGTTGGCTTTCTTATAATATGTAGTCGGTTTGGCTGACCTTCATCCTACTTTTAATAAATTTAAACTTATAATAAAATAATACATTGTCTGTCATTGTCTCATGTGAATGCAATGCTCACCTTCGACCCTTCTCTCTTTTTTTTGTAATCGATCTTGCTGATCCCTTGTCCGTCGTTGCCTCATGTGAATGCAATGCTCGCCTTCAACCCTTCTCTCTCTTCTTTTTTCTTTTTTTTTAATTATTTTTTACTCTTATTAGGACAAGATTCTCCTCCTATTCTTAACGAGGCTGTAGGAGCGTATTAAGGTCAGTGTCAGGGGCTCTCCCCTCTTTCCGTCTAAAGCGAATGAGGCCTTTGATTTTGCTCAAGTTAGGATGAGGTTCTCTTCCTGTAGGGGCACATTAGGGCCATTGTTAGGACCTCTCCCCTCTTCTCATCTAAAATGAACGAGGCCTTCAATTTTACTCATGTTAGGATGAGGTTCTCCTCCTGTTCCTAATGGATTGTAGGGGCATATTAGGATCGTTGTCATGGCCTCTCCCCTCATCTCATCTAAAATGAACGAGGCCTTCAACTTTACTCACGTTAGGACAAGGTTCTCTTCCTATTTCTAATGGATTGTAGGAACACATTAGGGCCATTATCAGGGCCTCTCCCCTCATCTTATCTAAAATGAATGAGACCTTCAACTTTGCTAATGTTAGGATGAGATTATCCTCCTGTTCCTAATGGATTGCAGGGGCACATTAGAGCCGTTATCAGGGCCTCTCTCCTCATCTCGTCTAAAATGAACGAGGCCTTCGACTTTGCTCATGTTAGGACAAGGTTCTCCTCTTATTCCTAATGTAGTCGTAGGGGCACATTAGGGTCATTGTCAGGTCCTCTTTCCTCATCTCGTCTAAAATGAATGAGGCCTTCGACTTTGCTCACATTAGGATAAGGTTCTTCTCCTATTCCTAACGTGGTCGTATTTATCATGAGATTAAGTTCAGAGGATAGTCCCCCTTTATTATCGACATACAACAAAAATTAGGATGTCAAAGTAGGAGGATTTCATTGCAATCAAATCATTGATAATACATTTGCAGATTTTTCGAATTCCATGATCGAGGTAGGTCTGCCCCTCTGAGTTCCTTCAAGTAGTATGTCCAGGATTGGACGACTTTCGTGACCTTGTAGGGTCCTTCCCAATTTGGAGCAAGCTTCTTCTAATTCTCAGGCTGAGAGATGGCGACTCGTCAAAGCACCAAGTCTCCCACTCTGACCATTTTACCTCTGACTCTGGAATTATAGTATCGAGCCATCCTTCGCCTGCAAGCTGCCATTCGAACATGGACTTTCTCTCTTTTTTCTTCTAGTAGGTCGAGGTTGGCTCAAAGATCTTGCAGGTTATGCTGCTCACTGAAAGCCACTACCCACGTCGATGGAAGTTTAAGTTCAATGGGGATGACTGCCTCTATTACAAAAGCTAAGATGAATGGTGTTTCTCCAGTCGATAGTCTTTGGGTAGTGCGGTATGCCCATAGAACTTGATAAAGTTCATCCGCCCAGGCTCCTCTTGCTCTTTCGAGTCTTATCTTAATGCCTTGCAATAGGATCTAGTTGGTTACTTCAACTTTTCCATTTGCCTATAGGTGAGCTACCGACATAAAGTGATGGAAGATATTCAAACCTTCGTCGAACTCGATGAACATCACCCCAGAGAATTATCGACCATTATCTATTATAATAGTTTGGGGAAGTCCAAATCTACAGATGATCGACTTTCAAATGAAGTCTTGCACCTTGGCTTCGGTAATCTTTGCTAGTGGTTCGACCTCGACCCATTTAGTGAAATAGTCGATGGCGATTAGGAGAACTTTCATTGCCCAGATGCCATTGGGAAGGATCCAAGAATATCCATTTCTCACTGCACGAACGACCAAGGAGCACTCAACGAGGCAAGCTCGGTGGTTGGTTGCCTTTGGATATTTGCATTCCTTTGGTAGCGGTCACATCTTCTGACGTAATCAACACAATCACCATGCATAGTTGGCCAGTTATACCCTTGTTGGAGTAGCTTATGAGATAGAGATCTGGCACCTAGATGGCTCTTGCAAATTTTCTCGTGTACTTTCCATAGTGCAAAATCAGCCTCAAAGTATCGAAGGCACCTCAATAATATCAAAGAATATGACCTTTTATATAGCTTATTCTCATAAAGAGCATACTGGGAGGCTTGGTTTCTCAACTTTCGAGCCTCTTCCGGATCACGAGGAAGAACCCCATCCTTAAGATAAGCGATCAGTAGGTCAATCCAGTAAGGCTCCTAGCCAACCTGCATGATGAGCTATGGTTCCTCTATGTATAGGCATTTCAATGTCTCATAATAAACTTCTTTCAAAAGCTCGTTAGGAGCTAGGGTGGCTAGCTTGGAAAGAAGGTTGGCCCTAGCATTTTTCGCTCTTAGGATTTGTCGAATGCTGAAGCTGTCGAAGGTTGGCATCAAACTCTTCACCTTCTCAAAATATTTTACCATGCTCTCTTTCTGAGCTTCATAACTGCCACTAACCTACCCCACGATCAGTTGGGAGTCACTGCAAACCTAAAGCCAATCAGCTCCCGATTCTTTGGCTATCCTGAGCCCGACTATTAGAGCCTCATATTCTATCCCATTGTTTATCATCAAAAATTCAAAATGCATTGTGTCTCTACGATGAATCCTTTTGGATTGATCAGGATCAGCCCAGCGTCTACTTTGGAAGCGTTGGAGGAGCTATCGACATATGGGGCCTAGAAATCTTCAGGAAGGTCCGTTCTTTCTTTAGAGGAGCTCGAGTGCAACCATGGAATGTTGGTTTTATTTTGAGGCTCGACATCATCTGAGATGGTACATTCAACTATGAAGTTGACGAATGCCTGAGCCTTGATTGCTAGTCGAGGTCGATAGTTGATGTCAAACTCTGTTAATTCAATGGCCCATTTTGCAATTCTTCTGAAAGCATCTATTTGATGAAGGATCGCTCTGATCGGCTGGTTAGTGAGAAGCATTATAGCATGTCCTTGGAAGTAAGGCCGAAGTCTCCTTGCTATAATTAGAAGAGCATAAATCAATTTTTTCAACTTTGTATACCTGATCTCGGCATCTCTTAGGATCTGGCTTATGTAGTAGACTGGTCGCTACACTTTCACCTCTTCTTTGACCAAGACTGCTACTAGTGCCATAGGGGAGACCATGAGGTAGAGAAATAGCTCCTCTCTAAATTTGGGTTTGGCTAGTAGGAGGGCGAGCCGAGGTAGTTCTTGAGCTTGTCAAATGTCTTTTGGCATTTCTGAGTTCAGTAAAAATCTTTTGATTTCCTGAGGATTTGGAAGAAGGGCATGCAGCGTTCGGCCAACCTCGAGATAAAATGATTCAAAGATGCTATCTTTTCAGTCAGGCATTGAACTATTTTGATGGACTTCAGAGCAGTCATCTCTTAGATAGCTTGAATCTTCTTTAGATTGGCCTCAATCCCTCATCTCGAGATCATGAACACCAAAAATTTTTCTGAGAATATCTTAAAGGCATACTTGGTTGGGTTTAGCTTCGATTTGTATTTTTTGAGTGCATCGAAAGCCTCTTCGAGGTCGGCAACATGATTGATAGACATTCGACTTTTGACCAGCATGTCGTCGACGTAAACCTCCATATTATGGCCAATCTGCTCCTTGAAGATTTTATTGACCAAGCGCTGATAAGTTGCACCTACATTCTTAAGCCCGAAGGGCATGATCTTGTAATAGTAAAGACCATGGTTAGTAATAAAAACAGTCTTCTCCTCATCCTCTAGTGCCATCCGAATTTGGTTGTAGCCACGGAAGGCGTCCATGAAGGTGAGGAGCTCGTAGCCTGAAGTTGCATCCACCAGTTGGTTGATTCTAGGTAAAGGATAGCTATCTTTTGGGCAGGCCTTATTCAGCTTCTTAAAGTCGATGCACATCCTCCACTTATCGTTGGCCTTCTTCATCAGAACCACGTTAGAGACCCAAGTCAGATAGCTGACTTCTCAAATAAATTTGGCACTGAGAAGCTTGTCAACTTTTTCTGCCATTGCCTTCTGTCTTTCTAGTGCATGGCCCCGAACTCTTTCTTTCACTGATCAATGCTTGGGATTAATGGCTAGTCGATGTTCCATAACCTCGGCATCAATCCCAGGCATATCTATCAGAATCCAAGCAAAGGTGTCAGCATTCCTTCATAAAAAGATGATGAGCTACTCTCAAACTTCATCTTCCAGATTGGAGCTAATTTGCACCGTATGCTCTGCGTTCTCATCATTCAGAGGGACGATCATAAGATCTTCTATGGGCTCACCCCATTCTTCGGTAAGATCATCGCAGACATCAAGCCCATCAACTGGGTAGGGATCAAGTTGAGTGCCATTTTGTAAGGCGATGGAGTAGTAGTGCCGGGCTAATGCTTAATCACCTCTGATTTCACCTATTTCATTATTTGTTGGAAATTTTATTTTTAGGTAATAAGTCGACACCATAGCTCGTAGTGCATTCAAACCAGGTCGGTAAAGGATTGCATTATAAGTGGAGGAGGCTTTTACCACCAAAAACTCGACCCACACCTTGGCCTACTTTAGATATTGCCCTACAGTCACGGCTAGAGTTATCATTCCCTCCACTAGCACAGTGTCGTCAGTGAAGCCGACCAATAGGGAGCTCATGGGTCTAAGGCTATTATCAGATATGGACATTTTAAAGAAAGCATCATAATACAGAATGTCAGCAAAACTTTCATTATCTATCAAAATATGGCATACATCATAATCAGCAATGTTTAAAGAGATTACAACCGCATCGTTGTGTGGGAACTGGACTTCTCGGGCATCCTCATTAATGAAAGTGATGGGCTCCTCAGTCCTCCACCTCTTCTCAGGCTCTGTCGATCCACTAGCCTCCCTACGCCAAAGTCCCCTAGAGATGGCATTAATGATGCCGATCAGGGGCCTATCTTCTCGCTGCTCCTCGCCCCTCGATGGTTTTGGTGGTGGGGGTGCTCTCGATCGATCCTCTCATCCTTCCGATCGATGTCGTAGGAATCGGCCAAGCCTATCACACCTGATGAGCTCCTCGATCTCGTCTTTGAGTAGGATGCATTCTTCTATATCATGACCGTGATCATGATGGTAGAGGCAGAACTTGCTAGGATTGTGCTTGTTGGAGTGAGTGCACATCCTTTCCGATCTTAGCAGTTCCTCCCTGATCTTCATCAGTACTTGGATTTTTAGAGCATTAAGAGAGGCATAGTTGTGAAATCTTCTGAAGGGAGAGCTCCATCGTGCCCTTCTATCCAGGCTTCTTCACATCTAGGCCTGGGTAGGAGTTCAGGCCCGCTTACACTCCGAAGGAGTTTGGGAGCATGGCCGAGCTCTGCTTGATTTCTCTCCAGTCGCGAGCACATTTGGTTTGCCTGCCTGTCACTCCTGGGCGGCTTCATTATCCCTAGCCTTAAAGGCCTCTTTAGCTCAGGCATAACCTTCAGCTCAAGCCAGCATATCGATAAAGTTCCTGAGGTACTTCTTCTCCAAAGAGAATAGCAAATCATTCTTCTAAAAACCATCCTTGAGTGCGGTCATTGCAACAGACTGATCCAAATTTTAGACCTCCAATACAGCAGCATTAAATCAGATGACATAATCCTAGATAGATTCCTCCTTCTTCTGCTTGATATTCATCAGAAAATTCGAACCTTGGTAGGGATGTCGGCTGCTAACGAAATGAGCCGCAAACTGATGGCTCATTTGATCGAAGAAAAAGATGGTACCCGACTTAAGGGCCAAGTATCAGTTCCTGATGGCTCTCTTGAGGGTGGATAGGAAAGCCCAACACAAAATGATGTCTGGCGCATTGTGGACCAGCATCTTTATCTGGAAGGCCTCTAGGTGGTCGATCAGATCAGTGGTTCCATCGTAACTCTCAAACTGAGAGAGCTTAAAGTTCGACGAGATCATTTTTTGCATAATCTTCTAAGAAAAAGAAGGATCAGTTCAAATATTATTACCACGGGAGGAGGGAGCATGATGAAGTTCTTCGATTTGTCAACTTATTTTCTAATGCCTTTGATCTAGGAGATCTTCATGATCATTGATCTTTAGGGTTTTTTGGTGGAATGGGGGAAAAGCTTTCCCTGGGGTCAAGTCATGGTCCGAGCAAGGGTTTTCTACCCTCTACTTTCCTTTTTTGAGGGTCGCCGGCTGACTGACCCAAGTCAGCCATCCCTAGATCAGGTTCTCCAACTTCCGAGAAAGCTGCTCCAATTGAGATGGTGCTAGAGATGGCTGCTGCTACTGCATGGTCTGCACTGCTTCAGTGAGACCATGGACCTGCTGGACCAGCAGGTCAAACTGCACCATGTCCACCATCGCAGGCGGTGAGACTTGAGATGCAGGAGATGAAATAGGGGCGGAAAGATCTGGATGACATCTAGCCATGAAGGTGGTTGACCGTCGGGTTGAAGCATTTTTGGGGGGCATCCTCGAGAGCTCGAGAGAAAAAGTAGGACTTTGGCTGGGATGAAGAGGGATCTCTACCACATATTCCTTCAAGAATAAGAAAATCTCAATAACTTTAGACCCTCCTTCTAGTGTCAATCCTGTTGGTGCAAAATCTGACTATCACCAGAGTCGAAGCTGGATTTAGAGAGGATGAGGATGCCGTCGGGACCTACAAAATAAGTCTCATCCAAAGTCTAGGATGGTGGCTCCGGCATGACCCTCTAACGATCAAGTTAGCTCTTTCAGTCAATAGAAATGGAATATATAGAGAGATTCCAGTAGAGTTTTGAGGAAGTGAAAGAGAGCTTCTGTCCGAATGCATATCTGGAGGATCTCTTATAAAGATGAAGCCTGTAATAAATTGATAGGGACAGCCGTAACCATTCGATAATGGGCTGTTTAGGGCCACATAAAGTTTGTTACGGGGGATAGTATCTGTTGTCGCGATGTGCGAGCCCATCGGGATGCAACGATCGAAGCTCGAATATGAGAGATTGATGGTTCTTTTGGCTATATCGAGGATGAGTGCGAGGTCCTCTAGGGCTGCTAGATGGAGTTTGGATGGAGTTTAGCTATTTGGAGGAGTCCGTTTAAAGAAGAAATCTGGGAGGAGTTCAATTATTGGAGGAGTCTGGCTAGGGAAGGAGTCTGATTGAAGGAGAAGTTTGGAAGGAGTTCAACTGCTGGAGGAGTCCGACTGAAGGAGAAGTTTGGAAGGAGTTCAACCATTAGAGGAGTCCGACTGAAGGAGAAGTCTAGAAGGAGTTTGACCATTGGAGGAGTCTGGCCGAAGGAGAAGTCTGGTTGAAGGAAAAGTTTGGAAGGAGTTCAACTGCTGGAGGAGTTCGATTGAAGAAGAAGTTTGACCATTGGAGGAGTCCGACTGAAGAAGAAATTCGAAAGGAGTTCAACTAGTGAAGGAGTCTGGCTGAAGAAGTCTGATTGAAGGAGAAGTTCGAAAGGAGTTCAATTGCTGGAGGAGTCCGTGGTTTAACCATGGAGGCTGCTATCGGGCGAGATCCTTTGGAGATCAAGCATCCGGCCAAACTTCGATAGGAGCAGATTTATCCCCAACACTCTCCTTTTGCCAAAAGATAAAATAATAGAATTTAAGATATGAATAAAGTACTTAATACCAATTATGAGAATTAGGATACCAATTATAATAATAATCTTAAAAAATTTTGCTTGATAGAAATTAAAAGAAGTTTAAACCTATATCTTTTTTAAAAAAATATTTAAAATAGAAAATAATTAATTTAATTCTTCTTGGTACCAAATATTTTTGAAATTCAATCCAAATAGCAAGTATCCAGAAAGAATTATCTTTCTTCTTTTTGAAGGAGAAATCTTGATTTCCTGGATCAGGTTCGTTCAAATCTGATTGGATCAAGAGGCATATTTTAAAATTTTTTTCTTAGATACAAATCAGATCTGATATTTTTCAGATCTAATTTTATGATTTGATAAATAAAAAAATTAAATTAAATTAAATCTAAATTAGTTTTACCTTGATATGGGTAATCCGATTACCCGTTGATGTCCTGCTGATTGCCTGAGGTTTTGGATCTAGCCATGCAAGTGTCTGGCCTCTACTCGTATCCACTCAGGCTAGATCTAGAGATCTTCTTCGTCTTTATCATGTCTTCAAAAGCTAGATCTAGATCTAATTTGGAGGATCTTCAAAACTTCTTCTGAAGATCAGCAGTTATCTCTGCAGTAGTGCTACCTTCTTCCTTTCTCGTCAACCTTTTCTTGCCTGGATCGCAGCAAACTGAAGGCCCAACTTCCTCGAGCATGGAGAGGAGAGAGATGATCAGAAGATGGCATGGAGGAGGAAGAGAGGTAGCCTTGGGGCATGGGCTAAAAGGAACTCATAAAAAGTTAGGCGCAGACAGGGTTTATTTATAGACCCTACTGCACCATGCAGTGCTGCATCATCCCGGCCAATCACATTGCTTCATACAATTAGATCTAAATTGGATTGGTGGAATGACATCACCTGATCCAGTCAAATGAGAGCCCGATAGATTCATCCTTAAATGGCACCTAAGACTGGTCAAAGTCTATAGGTAAGGGTCACCTAGTTTGAATCCAAGAAGCAACCTGAAGTCCCATCCGTATGGGACTCCAATGTTTATCCACATGGGATGCACGACATCCTAGGCATGCACCTTCCATCTGCCTACAAAATGGTAGGTGGACTTGGTCAAAAAGTCTCTCCTATGGGTGCATGACACATGGGTAGATGTCAAAGGGTCAAAGGTCAATGTTTGACCAAAGTCAAAGAATAAAATTAGCAGGTGACGAAAAATGGCAGGTGTTGTCTCAAATTTATCTCATAAATTAAGACAACCCTTTTGTAACCTGGACAAGCTTCAGTCAGATCAGGTAAAGGTACCGAGTGAGCACAAACACATTTGGCTCAGTCGAGACAACTTCAAATGATAATAGAAGGAGAATGTTAGGCTCAATCGTGTGCTAGCACGATTTTCTTGAACCTAATTGAATCTAATTCAAATCAATTGAACTGGGTTAGTCCAATTGATGATATCTAGATCCAAACCCTTGTTTGTGTGATCTAGTTAGGTTCAGTTCTATATGGTAATGGGATATGTCATGATCCCTATCATCGACATCATCGAAACTTCTTTCGATGGATCAGAACTCTTCTGATTCAGACAACTAGAATGATCGATCATCTAAATCATTCTAATTGCTCCCAAAATCCATCAGTGACACCTAGCAGTATATGGTGGCAACCCATCAAAACTGGAAAAATGAACCTCTCGGTGCAGCTACTTGTGTGATTAAGTTCTTCTATCTTGAGCCCCGATTAGATTAGGGTTAAGGTGAACTCGTCAAACCCTAATTTCTATCATATGATTTAATCATTTGATTCAAGTCCGATGTGAAAACCTTAATAAAAATCTTTTCTATTATTTCACTCTCTGCCATGGCCATGGGCTTATGGACTTGATTCTCATGATCATCATAGGGCTGCTCCTCATCCATCGAGGTAGATAGATTCCATCTTGGTGCAATCCAATTCCTACAATGAACATGCTATAGCCAACATACACCTCAGGATTCCGAATGGCTAGGAGATCGAGTCATGGTGTAGTCAAACTATAACACCCTCAAGGTGAACTGTCGATGCACCTCAGATCAAAGAATCAGATACACCACTGTAGCTTCGAGTCAGTCATCGATGAGAAGGTAGACTTCCTTATGACTACTCGAGGTGGTCACGCTCGATGCCCTCATTCTCTAACGAGTACCTATACTCTTGCTTCGGTGTCTCTACACCACAGACTCAAGACTCATCTACTATGAAGAAGTGATTGTACACTAATCTTTTAGATCAATCATGATCCTCATGATGATCCTACGGTTAGGAGCATTTTATGAGTTAATAATGAAAATTCTTGTCTTAAATTTTCAACTCTTGAAAATAAAAATTATCATTACCATTAACTCAAGGGATGCATCACAAACACTAAATACACATATGTAATAGAAAATAACTCATTTTATTATTTATAGTCAAAATTATAATTTTGCCTCTAGAAGTGTATTACAAGTGTCAGCCAATTCTGACTTCTAGGGTACACATATCTAACAAACTCCCACTTGACCTAAAGCCAATTGGCTATAAGTCTAAGTCCTATCTTCTCAAGGTGGGCTTTGATCTTCTGCTAGTCCAACGGCTTTGTAAGCAGGTCCACCGCATTGTTTGCGGAGTCGACCCTTTTGATCTCGACGTAATCTTTCTCGAGGTAATCGTGGATGAGGTGGTATCGCCGCTCGATGTGCTTGGATTTTTGGTGAGATCTCGGCTCCTTAGCAAGGGCTATGATGTCATTATTGTCGCAGTACAGAGGAATGGCATCTGATGGCATCACTCCGATCTTTATGATAAATTTTTTATACCAGAATGCCTCTTTGTAACTTCTGACACAGCGATGTATTCTGCTTCTATGGTGGAATCTACTATCACTATCTACTTGAAACTTTTTCAACTAATAGCTCCCCCATTGTAGACAAATAGACTTTCAGATATTGACTTTCGATCATCTACATCGAACATAAAATCCGATTCTATATAGCCCTAAACTTGGAGTTCTCCATTACCAAAAACCAACAACATATCCTTAGTTCTTCTCAAGTACTTAAAGATACATTTCATAGAAGTCCAGTGTTCTTCACCTAGATTTGACTGATATTTGCTCGTGACACTCACAGCATGGGCTATATCAGGTCGTGTACATAACATGGCATACATGAGGCTCCCTATTGCTGATGCATAAGGGATCTTGCTCATGCATTCTCTTTCCTCAGGTGTGCTAGGGCACATCTTCTTGGAAAGATGAATGCCATATCTGAAGGGTACTAAATCCCTCTTAGAGTTTTTCATGCTAAACCTCTTTAGCACTTCCTCTATGTACATTTTCTGTGAAAGTCCTAGCATCTTATTTGGTTTATCTCTATAGACCTTAATTCCTAGAATAAAGGATGCTTCTCCTAGGTCTTTCTTGGAGAATTCTTTAGATAACCACATTTTAACTGTGGTCAACATGGGAATATCATTCTCAATAAGAAGGATGTCATCCACATATAATACGAGGAAGACAACAGCGCTCCCACTGAACTTTTTGAAGACACATGGCTCCTCATTTTTGATGAAACCAAAAAATTTGATCACATCATTAAAACAAGTATTCCAGCTTCGAGATGCTTGCTTAAGTCCATATATGGATATTTGTAGCTTGCAAATCTTATGATCATCATCACTAGATGTGAAACCTAGTGGCTATTCTATATAGATATCTTCCTCAAGATATCCATTTAAGAATGCCATTTCCACATCCATTTGCCATATTTCATAATCAAAATAGGCTGCAATAGTGAGCAATGTGTGGATGGATTTAAGCATAGCTACTGACGAAAAGGTATCCTGATAGTCAATGCCTTCGTGCTGACTATAATCTTTTGCAACTAATCTAGTCTTGAATGTCTCCACATTCCCATCTACACCAATCTTTCTCTTGTAGATCCATTTACATCCAATAGGTACTATACCTTCTGGTAGATCTACCAAGGTCCAGACTTGGTTTGAGTGCATCGAGTCAATTTCTAACTTCATTATCTCTAACCATTTCTCGGAGTTGATATCTGATATCACCTCATTATAGATTTTGGCAACATCACCATGAACCCCATTACCTACGAGGAACATTTTCTCTACATCCTCTAAAATAGTACCTAAGTACCTCTCAGGGGATGGAAAACCCTTTTTGATCTACGAGGTTGAGGAGGTAGTGTATGGATTGGCTCAACCTGATTTGGTTCCATTTGGTCCTTAGCTTGTTGCTCTTGTGAGACTTTCTCTTCGAGCTTGATCTACTTTCTAATGCCACTATCTTCAATCAACTATTTTTTAAGAAAAATGGCATGTCAACTCACAATCACATTGTGATCTTCTGAAATGTAGAAATAATATCCTAATGACTCCTTAGGATATCCTATAAATCGAGCTCTAAAGGACCTAAAGTCTAACTTGTCTGCTTGTTGTCTTTTGACATGAGCCGGACAATTCTAAATTCTGAGATGATTCAGACTTGGTTTCTTACCATGCCATATTTCATATGGTATGATAGGAACGGTTTTAGAGGGAACCCTATTCAGTAAGTATATAGCAATTAACAAACAATATCCCCAAAAAAAATCAAGGAGGTCTATGAAGCTCATCATGGATCGGACCATACTAATAGGGTCCGATTCCTCCGTTCTGAAACTTTATTGAGTTGAGGTGTTCCAGATGGAGTCCATTGAGAGACTATGTCATTTTTCTTGAGATAGTCCAGGAATTCCCGACTAAGGTATTCACCTCCTCGATCTGATCGAAGAACCTTAATGGGTTTTCTAGTTTGCTTTTCTACTTTATGTCTGAATTCTTTGAACTTTTTAAAAGCTTCAGACTTATGTCTCATAAGATACACATGCCCATACCTAGATAAATCATCGATAAAGATTATGAAGTAGACAAAGTTACCTTTAGTCGGCACATCAAATGGGCCACACACATCAGTATGTACTAGGGCAAGAAGATCCGTGGCCCTTTCCTCATGTCCTACAAAAGGAAGCTTAGTCATTTTGCCATGAAGATATGATTCACAAATTGGATATGACTCGGAAGTCAACAGACTCAATAGTTCGATTTTCTCTAATTTGTTAATCCTATCTTTTGCTATATGACCTAGTCTTAGGTGCCATAGATATCTATCGTTCGAACTATTCCTGAGTCATTTTGATTTTATGACATTCACATTTTGCTCGAAATTAAAAATAGATACATCAACATGTAACTGATAAAGACTGTTAATAAGAAAACCACTTGCAATTTTATTTCTTTCATAAAGAATGTTACAATGGTCCTTAAGAAAACTAATTACATAGCCTTCTAATACAAGGCAAGAAATAGAAATCAAATTTCTGCTTGCTGTAGGCACATAATAACAGTCTTTTAATACTAAGTCTAAACCAAATGGTAGTCGAAGAGGGTATGTTTCCACAGCCATGGCAGCAATTCTTGCTCCATTTTCGATGTGCAGGATCATCTCACCATCCCTCAACCTCCTGCTATCCTCAAGACCCTGTATAGAAGTGCACAAGTGAGCACTAGAACTAGGGTCAAGCACCCAACTTGATGCAGAAGAAACCATAAGATTAGACTCAATAATGAGCATACCTCCAGAAGGACCTGTCTCCTTCTTCTTTAGGGTGGCCAGGTAAGTAGGACAGTTTCGCTTTCAGTGGCCATCATTGTTGCAATGAAAATACTTTTCTTTGTCAGTGGCCTTCTTCTTCAGCTCTGCCCTTTCTTCTTTCCTCCTTCCACCTTCTATTTTTTCACAAACTTCTTCTTCTTTCCAAAAGACCTTCTGTTGGAAGAAGTCTATTCCATAGCAAGTACTGAGCCTTTAGAATCTTTCATGGAAAGCTCAGTGATAACCAGCATGTTCATAAGTTCAGCCAAGGAGTTTTGAAGTTTATGCATATGGTAGTTCATGATGAGCTATCCATACGCATCAATCAAAGATTATATAATTATATCATTCTGCAGATCCAAGTCCAACCTCACTCTAAGCTTCTTAAGCTCTTCTAAGTCCTTGATCATCATCAGACAATGATCTTGGATTGACTGTCCATCACGTATCTTAGCCTTGAATAGTCGTTTAGTGACTTGATACTTGGCTGCGCAATTCTGTTCACCGAACATCTCCCATAGGTGAGCCAACATTTGACGAGCAGTCCTGATATCTTCATGTTGGTGCTGAAGTTCATCAGACATTGAGCCCAACATGTAGTATCTGGCCTTATTATCATCGTCTGTCTACTTATCTAGATATGCTCTCTGCTCAGAGGATGGATGAGCTGGTAAGGTTGGAGGGTCCTGATCTAATACATGAGTTAACATCTCAGAACCCAAAATGATTTTAAAGTTTCGAAGCCAATCCTTGTAATTTGGTTCGGTCAGTCTATGGGTGTCCAGGATTCACGCTAATGGATTGGATGCAGACATTTTTCTGTAGAGAGTCAAAGTTTCTAGTTAGATATTATAATTAAGACTTAACCAATTTATTTAGAGATTTTATTTTTAAATAAATTAGCTTTCACTATTTTCTCGGATCCTTATACTCTCTCTAAAGAGATGCAAAAATCTCCACGATTACTGATTTCTAGTGGGTGGTGCGGTCCCACCAATTGACTCATCACCTCACCTAACAGTTATTGGTGATGGGTTAGCCAATGAGTGAACAACTCTTGTTCAATGATTTTCTAATCATGATACACCCAAACTTGGTCTCTAATTCATGAATCTCACCATGTCTGGAATATTGATCCACTCCTTAGTTAAGTCAGACCCACCATTTGCACAGATTAGATTCCTAATTGAGTCTCTCACCATATCCAAAATATTGAGCCCAATTCATCCTCCAGCCCATAGCATCCAATGCCTAATAGACATGGTTGCATCTTTTCGATGTAACTGAGCCACTATAACCAATCGAGAACAATCAACCTTGGGAAGGGCCCGCACATCTACAATGGTGGAAGACCTTAGACTTAATCTTTTCTTAGGAAGATTTGATTTAGGTCTCATTAAACTAGACTTGACATAGTCATAACCATTATGACTAACCTAGTGGCATGGGTTAGCTCGGATTATTGACCACCTCAGATCAGAACTGAGTCAACAAACATGGCCAGGTAAGTGAGACCGGTGGAAGGGATATGCCATTAACTCGACAAGAATGCATTCGAGTCGAGTAGCTCCCAATTAAAAATCAGTCGGTCGTATCTGCCAAACTTATCTTAGACACCAAATTATTGAGTCAGAACCAATCAGATTAGCCTACAATCCAGACTCTAACCACTGAGCCTAATTAGGTCTTAGCTTGATCGATCACTCACATGACTCGATCTTGACCTAGACGTAATCCTATTAGGCTAGTCAATTTAAGCACTGTTGATCCCATCTAATCAACTCTTGATTTGATTTGATCAATCGCTAGACCTAATTGAGCTATCCAAGCCCGAACCCAATTTTATGAACATGTCTTAGATCTGAAAATTCTTAATTTTAGATCTAATATATTTTATAATCTTAATTCTTAATTAAGTTTAGGGTTCATAAATAAAACATGCAAATAAGATCCTAGGATTTCAGGATCTAGGATTTTACAGAAAGTAAGTTTTCAATTTCTGATTAAGAACGAACGAGCAGTACCCCTACACATCATAAGAACACCCCATCGAATGGAGGGAGAGGGTCTTTAAATCCTACTTTATTCTTATGATCGGACGGCCAAGGAGAACGTCTTAATCAGAAATACAACTAATCTACAAACTAATTAGATCTAAGCATATATCTCATATAAGAAAATTGATCTAATTAAAACATGTTTTCCATACATCATATCATGCATGTTTTTTAGATCTAAATTATCTCATAATCATCTATAAAATTAAATTTAAATTTGATCACATCAAATAAAATTTAATCTAGACCCTTTCATAGAACTATTCTACAACTAGTCTAAACATTCAACTATCATATCTCATATGAATAAATTAAATTTAATTTATTTTCTATTTTTAGATATGATTATAATATTTATAAAATCAAAAAATAAAAAATAAATAAATTTTAAAATTATATTTAATTAAATAAAAATTATGATTATACTAGACTACACATAGAATAATTCTATTCCTAGTCTAGTTATGCATCTCATACATATTAGATCTAGATTAATTAATTTTAATTTTCTAATTTTTTGATTTCAGATCTAATCATATCTCATGTAATATCTAAAATCACTAGTTTATTAGATTAAATTAGATCTAAATAAATTTTAATGCAACCTGGCTCTGATACCAGTTGAAGGGAAAATTCTGATTTTTTAGGTCAGGTTCGTTCAAATCTGATTGGATTAAGAGGCATATTTCAAAAATTTTCTCTTAGATCCAAATCAGATCTAACATTTGTTAGATTTAATTTTATAATCTAATAAATAAAAAAATTAAATTAAATTAAATCTAAATTAGTTTTACCTTGATATGGGTAATCCGATTATCCGTTGATGATCCTGCTGATTGCCTGAGGTTCTGGATCTAGCCATGCAAGCGTCTGGCCTCTATCGGTATCCACTTAGATTGGATTTAGAGATCTTTTCCTTTTTTATCATATCTCCAAAAATTAGATCTAGATCTAATTTGGAGGATCTTCAAAACTTCTTCTAAAGATCAGCAGTTGTCTCTACAACAATGCTGCCTTCTTTCTTTCTCGTCAGCCTTTTCTTGCCTGGATCGCACCAAATTGAAGGCCCAACTTTCTTGGGCATGGAGAGAAGAGAGATGATCAAAAGATGGCATGGAGGAGGGAGAGAGGCAGCCTTGGGGCATGGGCTAAAAGAAACTCACAAAAAGTTGGGCGTAGATAGGATTTATTTATAGACCCTGCTGCACCATGCAGTGCTGCATCATCCAGGCCAATCACGTTGCTTCGTACAATCAGATCTAAATCTGATTGATGGGATGACATCAACTAATCCAATCAGATGAGAGCCCCATAGATTCATTTTTTAGATGGTGCCTAAGACTGGTCAAAGTCTATAGGTAAGGGTCACCTAGTTTGAATCTAAGAAGCAACCTGGAGTCCCATCCGTATGGGACTCCAATGTTTATCCACATGGGGCGCACGCCATCCTAGGCATGCACCCTCCATCTACCTACCAAATGGTAGGTGGACTTGGACAAAAAGTCTCTCCTATGGGTGCATGATACATGGGTAGATGTCCAAGGATCAAAGGTCAATGTTTGACCAAAATCAAAGGACAAGAATTAGCTGGTGACGAAAAATGGCAAGTGTTATCTCAAATTTATCTCATAAATTTAGACAACCCTTTTTTGACCTAGACAAGCTCCAGTCAAGCTAGGTAAAGGTGCCGGAGTGAGCACAAACATATTTGGCTCAGTCGAGACAACTTCAAATGATAATAGAAGGAGAATGTTAGGCTTAATCATGTGCTAGCACGATTTTCTTGAACCTAATTGAATCTAATTCAAATCAATTGAACTAAGTTAGTCCAATTGATGATATCCAGATCCAAACTCTTATTTGTGTGATCCAGTTAGGTTCAATTCTGCATGGTAATGGGATATGTCATGATCCCTATCATCGACATCATCAAAACTTCTTTCGATGGATCAGAACTCTTCTGATTCAGACAACTGAATTGATCGATCATCTAAATCATTCTAATTGCTCCCAAAATCCACCAATGATACCTAGCAGTATATGGTGCCAACCCATCAAAACTAAAAATGAATCTCTCGGTGCAGCTACTTATGTGATTAATTTCTTCTATCTTGAGCCCCGATCAGATTAGTGTTAAGGTAAACTTGTCAAACCCTAATTTCTATCATATGATTTAATCATTTGATTCAAGGCCAATGTGAAAACCTTAATAGAAACTCTTTCTATTATTTCACTCTCTGCCATGGCCATGGGCTTATGGACTTGATTCTCATGATCATCATAGGGCTGCTCCTCATCCACCGAGGTAGATAGATTCCATCTTGGTGCAATCCAATTCCTACAATGAACATGCTATAGCTAACATACACCTCAAATTTGGAATGGCTAGGAGACCGAGTCATGGTATAGTCAAACTATAACACCCTCAAGGTGAACTGTTGATGCACCTCAGGTCAAAGAACCAGACACATCATTGCAGCTTCGAGTTAGTCATTGACGAGAAGGTAGACTTCCTTATGACTACTCGAGGTGGTTACGCTTGGTGCCCTCATTCTCTAACGAGTATCTGTACTCTCGCTTTAGTGTCTCTACACTGTAGACTCAAGACTCATCTACTATGAAGAAGTAATTGTACACTAACCTTCCAGATCAATCACCATCCTCATGATGATCCTACGATTAGAAGCATTTTATGAGTTAATAATAAAAATTCTTGTCTTAAATTTTCAACTCTTGAAAATAAGAATTATCATTATCATTAACTCAAGGAATGTATCACAGATGCTAAATACACATATGTGATAGAAAATAACCCATTTTATTATTTATAGTTAAAATTATAATTTTGCTCCTAGAAGTGTATTACAAGTGTCAGCCAATTCTGGCTTCTAGGGCACACATATCTAACACTTTTGATCAATGTAAATTTATAAACACACCTCTTTCTTTTGAATAATGCTGGATATATTAAGTAGATTCTCAAATTCAATTATAAAACTGGTCGAGTTTTAAATGTTAAAGCTTCTCAATGATTAGGGATAAGCATAAGATAAACTTTGTTGCTTTCTTTCTTTGAAAAGTATTAATTATTTACGTTCTCTTAAAGGATATCATTTTTTAGATTTGTCTTGAAAGATATCATATCAAAAATATATCGAAGCAAGGTATGGTATCAAGTAAAGTATACTTGAAAAGATGATAGTTTTATATCAATTATTTTAAAAGTCAAACTAAATAGTATCTTCTTTGAAAGATTTTCTTAATATAAAATTAAGACACTTCTTGAAGTTTTCAAATTTATTTTTCAAAAATAAATAAGTAAAGAAAAGTATTTTTTAGATACCAATTAATTATAAAATGGCACAATCAAATCATTAGGATTTTCAGCTAGCCATGCTTTGAGACCCATGATCGGGATGACATTCTTGATTAGAAACTTCAAGAAATGAATTGGCGGATCTTGCCCCAGCTCACCATGACGACATCTACACCGATCCTCCTTTCTCCACTCACATCATGCAAGAGCCCATCCTACCAAACTTTAAGCTTCCCCAATTTGAAAGTTATGATGAGACCACCGACCCAGTCAAGCACCTCAAAGCTTTCAGAACTATGATGCTACTCCATGGTGCACTTGATGCCATTCTATGGCAATTTTTTTCTCTACTTTGAAGGAAGTAGTGAGAAACTAGTACTCGAGTCTCAAATTGAGTTTCATCTTTTCTTTTGATCAACTGAGCCACGAGTTTGTGGCTCATTTTATCAATAGCCGGTACCAAAGATGAGGTGCGAACTTTGTTGTCAACATCAAGTAGAAGGAAGGGAAGTCCATCAGAGCCTACATCAGTTGCTTTAATGCTGCTACCCTGAAGGTCCATAACTTAGACTAATCTATTGCAATGGCTGCACTTAAGGGTGGCCTATGAAAAATGTTCTTCTCATCTCTTTGAAGAAGAAATACCCCTAGAATTTTGCCGACATGTTGGCTCGGGCTAAAGGCTATGCTCGAGTGGAGGAAGCCTTCAATCTGAAGGATGAGGAAGTGACCGTAGGAGAGTAGCAGGCGGGAGAATCTAGCAAACCTGTAATTGTTGAAAAGCCAAGTGAAACTCGACTGTGCTCCAAAACTCTCCCTGAGCGCAAACAAGCTCGGACTTCACCCAAACTTTGTTGATAGAAAAGCCCATACCCACTTAGAATGTTTCATAATTACATCCCTCTAAATGCTTTCAAGACCCAAGTGCTGAGATAAAAGAGTAGTTGCCAAGGTCGAAAAGAATGCAGACTCACCCAGCCAGGCATAACCCTAATAAGTACTGTCTCTACCATCATGACCACAATCACGATACTGAAGAATGTATCTAGCTCTAAGATTAGATCGAGGAGCTAATTAGGAGGAGATGACTGGATTGATTCCTTCGACATCGATCGAAAAGAAGGAAAGATTGGCCAAGAGCCCTACCATAGCCTGAACCACCATGAGGAGATGAGCCACAAGGAGATTGGCACCCATCGGGAATCATTAACACCATTGCTGGGAGATATCGTTGGGGGAAATTAGCGGATCGATAGAGCCAGCAAAGAGGTAGAGGATTGAAGAACCCATCACTTTTACTGAAGAAGATGCATGGGAGACTCAATTTTCGTATAATGACATGGTTGTACTTACTTTAAATATTACTAATTATGACGTATGCCATATTTTGATTAATAATGGAAGCTCTACTAATATTTTATTTTACGATGCATTCTCTAAAATGTCTATACCTGATAGTAGAATGGGTCTAATAAGCTTCCTGTTAGTGGGATTTACCGATGATGTAGTGTCGATTGAAGGAATAATTACTCGATCCATTGCAGCAGATCGGTACCCAAAGCAGTCAAAGGCCTAAATTGATTTCTTGGTAGTAAAAGCTCCTTCAGCTTACAATGCAATTCTTGGCTGATCTAGTTTGAATGCACTTTGAGCTATGGTTTTGATTTATTATTTGAAGATGAAGTTTTCTACTACTTATGGAGTTAGGGAGGTTAGAGGAGATCAAGCTTTAGCATGACACTGTTACACCATTGCCTTGCAAAGAGGAAGGCAGTTGAAATCCTGCCTAGTGGATGGGCTTGATATGCATGATGATTTGACTGAAGAGCGAGGGGAACCAATTAAAGATCTTGAGGTAGTTTTCTTAGATGACGGACATGAGGACCATATTGTTCAAATTAGCTCCAGCATGAGAAGAGAAATCAAAAAGTAGCTTGTCGCCTTCCTGCGGAAGTGTGCCGACGTCTTTATCTGGGTAGCTACAAATATGCTTGGAATCGATGTAGAGGTGATGGAACATCATCTGGCTGTAGATCTCAAACATTGGCCAATAAAGCAAAAGAAGCATAGTTTTATACCAGAGCGGTAGAAAGCCATTGTAGATGAGATCGAAAAACTCTTGAAAGCTAAGTTCATCTAGAAAGTATCCTACCTAGATTGGATCACTAATGTCATCCTTGTCAAGAAAGCAAATGAAAAGTGGAGGATGTGCATTGACTTCATAGATTTGAATAAAGTTTGCTCAAAAAATAGCTATCCCCTGCCCAGAATTAATCAATTGGTGGATACGACCTTAGGCCATGAGCTTCTCACCTTCATGGATGCCTTCTCTGATTATAATCAAATCCAAATGGCACCAGAAGATGAGAAAAAAAATATTTTTATTACTGATCATAGTCTTTATTCTTGTAGGGTTATGCCCTTTAGATTGAAGAATGTAGGTGCCACCTACCAGCATCTGATGAATAAAATTTTTAAAGAGCCGATTGGCTGCAATATGGAGGTTTATGTGGATGATATGCTTGTCAAGAGCCGATCTTCAATGAATCACATCACTGACCTTGAAGAGACCTTCAACACCCTCTAAAAATATAAGATGAAGCTAAATCCAAGCAAATATGCTTTTAGAGTAACTTCAGAAAAGTTTCTATGATTTATGGCATCGAGATGCGGCATCGAGGCAAATTCGAAGAAGATTTGAGCCATCCAAAAAATAACTATCCCAAAAATAATAAAAGAAGTCCAAAACCTTCCTAGTAAAGTTGCAACTCTAAATCATTTCATCTCAAGATCGATGGAGCATTGCATGCCCTTCTTCTAAGTGCTCAAGCAATCCAAGAACTTCTATTGGACTCCAAAGTGTTAGTAGGCCTTCAAAAAATTAAAGAATTATCTTACTTCACCTTCTCTCCTTACTAAGCTTGAATTTGGAGAAGAATTATTTCTATATTTGGCAGTATCTCTAGCAGCTATTATTGCAGTCCTGATAAAAAAGAGGCTGAAATTTAAAAGTTGATCTACTATATAAGCCAAGTTTTGAGAGATGTAGAAATAAGATATAGAATATTAGAAAAACTAATTTATGCTCTGTTGATTGCAGCCAGGAAGCTTCGACCCTATTTTTAGGACATATAGTCATACCTCTTACTAATCAACCCATCAAGGTTGTCCTTCATCGACCTGATACATCAAGAAGAATTGCAAGATGGGCAACCGAACTCACCAAGTTCAACATCAATTTTCGACCTCGGTCATCCATTAAAGCTCAAATATTGGCTGACTTCATGATAGAATGTACTATCCTTGATTCAGCCAAGCTTGAGCATCAAGAAGTTGGTACTTTCAGTTCAAAGCCGAACCTCAAGGAAGAAAAAGTAGATCTTCTTGAGAACTTCTAGGCTTTGTATGTTGATGATTCATCCAATACTTCTAGAGTAAGTGTAGGCTTAATTCTAATCAATCCAGAGAAAATTATTGCTAAATATGCTTTACGCTTTGAGTTTTCTGCCACTAACAATGGAGCAAAATACGAAGCCCTAATTGTGGGGCTAAGAATATCTAAAGAGCTAGAGGCAAATCATGTGAAAGTCTACAGTGATTCTTAGCTAGTGATAGGGCAAGTCAATAGTAATTATGAAGCTCGAAAGAAAAATATGAAGAGGTACTTGAAAAAAGTAAGGAGCCTAACTTCGGCCTTCAATAGCTTTGATATTCAGCAGATCCCTAGAGCAAAAAAATACTAGGGCTAACCTTCTCTCCAAATTAGCTACTCTAGCTCCAAATGAATTGCCAAAAGAAGTCTTCTTTGAAGTTCTGCAACACTCAAGCTTGGAAGAATCTCAAAATGTGATGTAGGTCAATCCAAAGCCCACCTAGATTGACCCCCTAGTTTTATACCTTAAAGATGGCATGCTCTCCAGAGAACTGAAAGAAGCTTAAATGTTGAGAAACCAAGCATCTTATTATGTTCAATATGAGAATAAGTTGTTTAAGAGATCATACTCCTTACCACTTCTTAGATGCCTTCGATCCTCTTAAGCTGATTATGCAATGAAGTCTATAAAAGTGTACGTGGAAATCACCTTAGGGCCAGATCATTGTCTTAAAAACTGCTTCATCGAGGATATTACTGGCTAACAATGCAATATGATGCCATTGATTATGTGAGAAAATGTGACCGTTGCCACAGAAATGTGAACATTCAAAGACAACCAGCTACACAACTTACACCCATAAGTGCTCCATGGCCAATTGCACAATAGGGGATGGATATACTAGGGCCCTTTCCTACAGCATCTGGATAATGAAAATTTCTTTTAGTGGTAATAGATTACTTTACCAAATGGGTGGAGGCCGAACCTCTTGCAAAAATTATTGAAGCTAAGGTGTAGAACTTCATCTAAAAGTCAGTATTTTATAGATTTAGCCTACCTTAAATCTTGATCATTAACAATGGATGTCAATTTGTAGGATCAAAATTCATCAAGTTATATGAAGATCTAAATATTTTCCACCATTTCACATATGTTGCTCACCCTCAAGCAAATGGCGAGGTGGAGGTAACCAATAGGACTTTGCTTCAAGGGATAAAGGTGAGACTTGAAAGAGAAAAGAAAACTTGGGTGAATAAACTCTATCATATGCTTTGGGCTTATAGAACCATCTAAAGATTGCCAACTAGAGAGACCCCCTTTGCATTGGCCTTTGAAATAGAGGTAGTCATCTCAATTGAACTCAAACTTTCTTCTGCACAAGTTGAAGCATTCAATGAACAAAATAACTCACAGGACCTTAAGGCAAATCTTGATTTGTTAGAAGAAAAATGAGAGAAGGCTGAGATTAGGATAGTGGCTTATAAGCAAAAGATAGCCCATTACTACAACTCCAGAGTTAATACTAAAACCTTCAAAGTCAGAGAGTTGGTGCTGCGGAGGGCTGACAACTCTCAACCTCAAAATTAAGGAAAGCTTGCTTCAAATTAGGAGGGCCCCTATGAGGTCGTGGAAATCATCTGATTGGAAATATATTATCTAAAGGAGCTCAAAGGGGCTATGCTTCCACGACCATGAAATTCAAAAAATTTAGTACTATAAATAATTTTATTTTAATAAACTTCTCTTACCTTAACATTCTTGTCTTCGGTTCAAAGTTATGCAATGATAGAAAATCATTCAACTGAACTTCATTTTCAAATAAAATAGAAGACCACCGGTTCTTAAACTTGAGGTAATGAAGAAAGGCCCTCTCAATGGCCTTTTTGTGTCCCGATAATCTTGTTAGGAGAAGGAGGAGGATCTCATCCTAATAAGAAAGATAGCCAACTATGTCAGCAACAGGAGGAGAACCTCATCCTGATATAGATAAAGACCCTTACGAGGGACAGAAAATCTCTAATTTTAAATCAAAAGTAATGGGGAGAGGCCCTCTTAATAATCCTTTTATGCCCTAGTAATCTTATTAGGAGCAGGCAGAGGACCTCATCCTAACAAAGAAGATAGCCAACCATATCAGAAATATGAGGAGAATCTCATCCTGACATCGATAAAGATCCCCATGAGGGATAGAAGATCTTTAGTTATTAAATCAGAGGTAATGGGGAGAAGCCCTATCAACAGCCCTTTTATGTCCTGGCAATCTTGTTAGGGGTAGGAGGACATTCTCATCATAACAAGGAAGATAGCCAAATGTCAGGAATAGGAGGAGAACCTCGTCCTGACATGGATAAAGACCCCCACGAGGGATAGAAGACCTCCAGTTCTTAAATCAGAGGTAATTGAGAGAGGCCCTCCCAATAGCCCTTTTGTGTCCCAGCAATCTTATTAGGAGTAGGAGGAGGATCTCATCCTAACAAGAAAAATAGCTAACCATATCAGGAATAGGAGGAGAACCTCATCCTAACATGGGTAAAGACCCCCATGGGAGACAAAAGATCTTCGATTCTTAAACCAAAGGTAATGAAAAGAGGCCCTCTCAATGGCTTTTTTGGAGGAGGAGGAGGACCTCGTCCTAACAAGGAATATAGCAAACCATGTTAGAAATAGGAGGAGAATCCTATCCCAACATGGATAAAGATCCTCACGGGGGACAGAAGACCTCCGATTCTTAAATCCGAGGTAATGAGGAGAGGCCCTCTCAATGGCCCTTTTGTGTCCCGACAACCTTATCAAAAATAGGAAGAGGACCTCTTCCTAATAAGAAAAATAAACCAACCATACAGAAATAGGAGGACCTCATCCTGACATGGATAAAACCCCATAGGAATCGAAGGCTTCCAGTTCCTAGGAAAGGAAAATGCATTTGCTCCTAGTTAAGTCTGAAGACCCTCATTTGCAAATAAGGGGGACAAATGCACAAGATAGGGGACGAAAGCTATCATTTCAAGATAGCATCAATGTTTGTCACATAAAAAAATAGAAGGTACTAACAAGCATTAAATCAAAACCAAACACCAAAGGAAAGTTGAAAGAAATATTATTTTGTTAAAATTGATATTTATAACAAAGGTCTTTGAGATCGACTAGAAAAAAGAAAGAAAGAAGGAAAAGACGAAGTCCTATTTGTAATCAAACTTTGGACTACCAGCTCCCACCAACACCAAGGAGTGCTTCAAATCTTGTACTTTCTTCTCGAGCTCTCATCTTGCTGCTAAACTCTCGCTTAATAACTTTTGAAACCTGTGGAAGTTTTTTTTGGGCTCCCCCTGCCTTTTCCTCGGAATGGCTAATTTAGCTTTGACATCTTTCACGGCATTTTTTTGATAGACCATTTGCATCTTCAACTCTGATAGCTCTGTCTGGTCTTTTCCATGCACCATGGCAAGCTCTCTAGAATGCTCCTTAAGGAGAGAAGCTCGTTAGAGTCTCTACTTGGACCGGCCTAGGTCTTACCAGTCAATTGCTTTTGAAGTCACATTACTTCAGCATTCGCCTCTCTGAGCTTCTTTCTATAATCATCAATCTGCTCACACCAACCAATTTGATAGGAATTAAACACCCTCTCAGCGTCCAATAGTTGTTGCTAAAGGTCAGAAAATTTTTTTGACCAATCCCAGCCATACACCTCTTGGTTGGTAGACCATGCTGTGCTTTCTTGCAATAGTTGGATCTTTTCCTTTGCTGCATTGAGCTCGACTACGAGGGAACTAATTTTGGTGATCAACACCCTGGACTTATCACTAGCCCACTTTTTAATTTTCTCAAGTTCTTCTTTCAAATTCTCCTTTTTGCTAATATACTCCCTGAAGTCCCTTTTATGTGCCTGGCAAAGTTGATTGATCTCTACGAAAGCCTCAGTATAATTCTTTTTTGACTTTCGGAGCTCATTTTTAGTTTTCTTCAATTTTTTACTAAGTTGTTGAACTTCCTTCTTCAAATTTTTAATATGAGCCTTTAGAGGAATGCCATGAGGTAGAGGATCAGCTTTAATAGGAAATTGCATTTAATGCATGAGGTATTAAAACACAAAGGTATGGTGAAAGATAAATTTACTTTCATTAATCAAAATATTTTTGAATGCAGAAAAAAACATAAAAAAATAAGAAAAAAATACAATGACCAAAAACCTCCAACCTCAGAAGGACAAGCAGTAGATGAGCTTGGTACCCCTTGGGTGGCCTCAGGCTCTGAAGCTGGTTTGGATGATGTGGTGGGGGGTGCAATGGAAGGAAGCTCAGCAGATGGAAGATCGACACCTGCAGTAGATGGCCCCGCCTCATCATCAGAAGATCCATCCTCCAAAAAGCTAAGATCGAGCTTAAAAAATTTTTTAGCTACATTCCTCTAGCAAAGCTTGAACCCCTTGATGAAAGCTATTTTGCTGAAGTGAACTTTCATGTCCTTCATCTTTGATGAGGCCTTGAAATCTTATGTCGCCTGGTCCTCGGCCTCCGAAACCCATTTTAAGATTTGCTCTTCCTATTCAGCAACCTCAGCCTCAGCTTCTTTCTCTTCTTAGTCTCTGAGGCCAACTCTTCCCTCGCCCTTGCCAGGGCCTCCCATGTTAGATGTGTGCCCTAGAAGTTAGATTGGCTAACACTTATAATACACTTCTAAGGAAAATTTTATAATTTTGACTATAAATTAATAAAAAAATTATTTTCTATCATAGTGTGTATTTAAAATGTATGTGATACATCCTTCGAGTTAATGATAATGATAATTCATATTTTCAAAGAGTTAAAAATTTAAGATATGAATTTTCATAATTAACTCATAAATTGCTCTCGATCGTAGGATCATCACGAGGATGGTGATTTATCTAGATGGTTGGTGTACGATCGCTTTCTTTGAGTAGATGAGTCTTAAGTCTTCGGTGTGGAGACATCAAAGGAAGAGTACAGGTACTCATTAGAGAATGAGGGCACTAAACATGACCAACTCGAGAATTCATAAGGAAGTCTACCTTCTCGTCGATGACTGACTCGATGTTGTAGTAGTGTGTCTAGTTCTTTGACCTGAGGTGCATCGGCAATTCACCTTGAGGGTGTTATAGTTTGACTACACCATAACTCGGTCTCCTAGTCATTCGAAATCCTGAGGTGTATGTTGGCTATAGTACATTCATTATAGGAATTGGATTATACTAATAAGAGATCTATCTACCTCGGTAGATGAGGAGTAGCTTTATGATGATCATGAGAATTGAGTCCATAAGCCCATGGTTATGGTAGAGTGAAGATGATAGAAAGAGTTTCTATAAGGATTTCACATAGAACTCGAATTGAATGATTAATTCATATGACAGATATTGGATTTGACGAGTTCACCTTAACCCTAATCTTATCGGGCCTCAAGATAGAAGAACCCAATCACGCAAGTAGCTGCACCAAGAGATTCACTTTTAGTTCTGATGGATCGCCACCATATATTGGTAGGTGTCACTAATGAATTTTGGGAGAAATTAGAATGATTTTGATGATCGATCATTCTAATTGTATGAATCGAAAAAGTTCTGGTCCATCAAAAGATATTTCGATGATGTTGATGATGGAGATCACGACATGTCTCATTACCATATGAAAATGAACCTAACTAAATCATACAAATAAGGATTTAAATCTAGATGTCATCAATTAAGCTAACATAGTTCAAATGATTTGGATTAGATCCAATCGGTTCAGGGTAATCGTGCTAACACATGATTGAGCCTGACTTTCTCCTTCTGTAATCTTTCTGATTTATTGCAACTGAGTCAAATTTAATTTGACTCATTCTTGTATCTTGAATAAGTTTATTTTTATTTGACTAGAATAAGTTCAAGTCAGATTAATTATGAAATTTAAATTCATTCCTAGTGCAATTGGACTAGGGTCAATAGGTGACCCAATTGAGAGGATTGAGGATTACATGATCATAGAATTTTAAAATTTTTTTTAGAAATTATTTTTCTTTATTTTTCTGATATATGATAAGGCACGAGTAATATTTTGGGTGTGCAAAATTTCATGATTTTTAGAGGTGCTTAGACTGGGTTTTGATAGAGATTGATTTGGATCAAACTCTTGAGGGAAGAGTCTTAGACACACATGGACTCTTCCTTATCCTTTCATGCAACAACCTTTCAGATGAATTTTTTGCATCAAAACTAGATGGGATCTGAGATTTTTCATGGAGATCAGGTTCAGGAGTCCCAATGGTTGAATTAATAAGGTTTTTGGTCAAAAAAGGACTCTTTATGGTGCTATGTCTTGTATAAGAACTCTTCTCATGAAATTGCCTCAATGTAATTTATTTTTTCCATACTCAAAGGAACCTTTTCTCTGATATCCACACCCACTCTATCCTCTCTCTCCCTCTGTTCTACATGCCTAAAAAGTTAGGCATAAATCTGAGTTGAAGGTCTAAGGTTTTTGGCACAAGATTCAACATCTACGCGATGGTGTTCGTGAGATGAACAGGCTGCCCTCAGTTTTTATTTTGAAGGCTTTTCAAATTAGATCCAGATCTAATTTTTGGAGGAGAGATTCATGAGAAGAAGATATTCAGATCTTGCTTGAGTGAATACCGATCGAGGCTAGGCATGTGCGTGGCTCCTTCCAAAACCTCAGGAATCAACAAGATCATCGTAGGATAATTAGATTACCAAATCAGGTACTTAAAATTAAATCTAACTTAATTTTATTTTTAACTTTTAATATTAGATCTCTATGATTAGATCTGAGAAGTCTCATATCTAATTAAATTTTTTAAAAAAAAAAATTAAAATATTTCTTCAGATCCAATCAGATCTGAATGATCCCATGCCGAAAAAATAGGTTTTTCCTTCAACTGGTATCAGAGCCAGATTGCAGTTCTTCAGATCTAATTTTATTTTTATTTTTGATCTAGTATTAAAAAAATTTAAATATCACATCAGATATTATTAGATCTAAAATTAAAAAATTAAAATTAAATTACTTAGATCTAATATGTATGAGATGCATGACTAGACTGGAAATAGAATAGTTCTATGTGTAGTTTAGTATAATCATATTATTAATTTGATTAAATATAATTTTAGATATATTTAATTTTTATTTTTTTTAAATTATAATTATTATAATTAGATCTAAAAAATAAAAAATAAAGTTTTTAATTTTTGATTTATTCATATGTGATATAAAAATATGCATGTTTAGACTAGTTGTAAAATAGTTATATAAATAATCTAGAATAGTTTTATTTTGATATGATCAAATTTAAATTTATTTTTTAGATATTATATATGATATTTTATATCTAAAAAATATGCATGTTTAATTTAGTGATGATACATGAGATGTATGCAAAGCATGTATTAATTAGATCATTAATTATATATGTGATATATGATCTAGATCTAACTAGTTTTGTAGTTTTAATTATATTTTTTATTAAGGCATTCCCCTTGGCCATCTAGTCATAAGAACAAAGTAGAGTTTAAAGGCCCTCTCCTCTCATTCAATAGGGTGTTCTTATGGCATGTAGGGATGCTGCGCATTCATCCTTAATCAAAAATCAGAACTTACTTTTCTACAAAATCCTAGATCCTAAAATCCTAGAATTTTGATACATGCCTTTTGTTTATGAACCTAAATATAATTAAGAATTAAGATTGTAAAACTAATTAGGTCTAAAATTAAGAATTTTCAAATCTAAGATATTTTCATAAAATTGGGTTTGGATTTGGATAGCTCAATTAGGTCTAGCGGTTGATCAAACCAAATCAAGAGTTGGTTAGGATGGGATCAACAAGTGCTTAAAATTGACCAGTCCTAATAGGATCGTAAGTCTGGGTCAAGGTCGACCACAGCCACAGGTGATCGATTCAAGCAAGACCTAATTTAGGCTCCAGATGGTTAGAGTCTGGATTGTAGGCTAACCCAATTGGTTCTGATTTCAATAATTTGGTGTCTAAGGATAAGTTTGATAGCATATACGATCGATTAATTTTTAATTGGAAGCTACTCGACCTGAATGCATTCTTGTACGAAGTTAATGGCATATCCCTTCCGTCGGTCTCACTTACCTAGCCATATCTGTGTGACCCAGTTCTGATTTGAGGTGGTCTAATAAGTTCCGAGCTAACCCATGCCACTAGGCTTAGTCATAATTGTTATGACTGAGTCAAGTTCTAAGAGACCTAAATTGAATTCTCCCTAAGGAAAAGATTAAGTCAATGGATCTTCCACCATTGTAGATGTGCGGGCCCTTCTCGAAGGTTGATTGTTCTTGACTGGATACAGTGGCTCAAGTTGCACCCGAAAGACATGCAACCATGTCTATTAGGCATTGGATGCTATGGGCTGGAGGATAGGTTGGGCTCAATATTTTGGATACGGTGAGAGACTCTAATTAGGAAATTCAATTCGTATGCAAATGGTGGGTCTGACTTAACTAAGGAGTGGATCAATATTTCCAGCCATACGGTGAGATTCATGAATTAGAGACCAAGTTTGGGTGCACCATGATTAGAGAATCATTGAACAAGAGTTGTTCACTCATTGGCTAACCCATCACCAATAACTGTTAGGTGAGGTGATGAGTCAGTTGGTGAGACCGCACCACCCACTAGAAATCATTAATCATGGAGATTTTTGCATCTCTACAGAGGAAGTGTAGGGATTTAAGAAAATAGTGGAAGCTAATTTATTTAAAAATAAAATTTTTAAATAAATTGATCAAGTCATAATTATAAGTATCTAACTAGAATCTTTGACTCTCTACAGAAAAATGTCTGCGTCCAATCCATTAGCACATATCCTGGACACACATAGACTGATCGGACCCAATTATAAAGATTGGCTCAGGAACTACAAAATTATTTTGGGTTTTGAGAAGTTAACCCATGTATTGGACCAGGACCCTCCCACCTTACCAGCCCGTCCATCTATTGAACAGAGAGCATCTCTGAAAAATGGATAGACGAAGATAATAAGGCCAGATATTACATGTTGGGCTCGATGTCTGATGAGCTCCAGCGCCAACATGAAGATATCGGGACTGCTCGCCAAATGTTGGCTCACCTGCAGGAGATGTTTGGTGAACAGAGTCACGCAGCCAAATATCAAGTCACGAAATGACTTTTTAAGGCTAAGATGCGTGATGGGCAGTCAGTCCAAGATCACTGTCTGACATGATGATCAAGGACTTGGAAGAGCTTGAGAAGCTCGGTGTGAAGTTAGACTTGGATCTGCAGAATGATGTTATTCTGCAATCCTTGACTGATGCATATGGGCAATTCATCATGAATTACCACATGCATAAACTTCAAAATTCCTTGGCCGAATTAATGAATATGCTGGTTCACCGCTGAGCTTTCTATGAAAGGTTCTAAAGGCTCAGTTCTTGCTATGGAATGGACTTCTTCCAAAAGAAAGTCTTATGGAAAAGAAAAAGAAGTCTGTGAAAAAGCAAGAAGGTGGAAGGAGCAAAGAAGAAGAAGGCAGAGCCGAAGAAGAAAGGCCGCTGTCAAAGGAAAAGTGTTTCCATTGCAACAGCGATGGCCATTGGAAGCGGAACTGCCCTACTTACCTGGCCACCCTGAAGAACAAGAAGGAAGGTCCTTCTGGAGGTATGCTCATTATTGAGTCTAACCTTATGGTTTCTTCTGCATCCAGTTGGGTGCTTGACTCTGGTTCTAGTGCTCATCTGTGCACTTCCATGCAGGGTCTTGAGGATAGCAGGAGGCTGAGGGATGGAGACATGATCCTACGCATCGGTAATGGAGCAAGAGTTGCTGCAGTGGCCGTGGGAACATACCCTCTTCGATTACCATCTGGTTTAGACTTAGTTTTGAAAGACTGTTATTATGTGCCTGCAGCTAGCAGGAATTTGATTTCTATTTCATGCTTAGCACTAGAAGGCTATGTGATTACCTTCTTTAAGGACCATTGTAACATTCTTTATGAAAGAAATAAAATTGCAAATGGTTTCCTTATTAATGGTCTTTATCAGCTACATATTGATGTACCTATTCTAACTATCGAGCAAAACGTGAATGCCAAACGACCTAGGGATAGTCCAAATGATAGATATCTATGGCACCTGAGATTAGGTCATATAGCAGAAGATAGGATCAACAAATTGGAGAAAAATGGGCTATTGAGTCCATTGACTTTCCGAGTCATATCCAACTTGTGAATCTTGTCTTCAAGGCAAAATGACTAAACTCCCTTTTGTTAGGACATGGGGAGAGGGCCACAGATCTCCTTGCCCTAGTACATACTGATGTGTGCGGCCCATTTGATGTGCCGGCTAGAGGCAATTTTGTCTACTTCATTACCTTTACCGATGATCTGTCTAGGTATGGGTATGTGTATCTTATGAGACACAAGTCTGAAGCTTTTGAAAAGTTCAAAGAATTCAGACATGAAGTAGAAAAACAAACTGAAAAACCCATTAAGGTTCTTCGATCAGATCGAGGAGGTGAATACCTTAGCCGGAATTCCTAGACTATCTCAAGGAAAATGGCATAGTCTCTCAATGGACTCCACCAGGAACACCTCAACTCAACGGGGTTTCAGAATGGAGAAATCGGACTCTATTGGATATGGTTCCGATCCATGATGAGCTTCACAGACCTCCCTGATTTTCTTTGGGGACACTCATTGTTAACTTCAATTTATCTACTGAATAGGGTTCCCTCTAAAACCGTTCCTACCACACCGTATGAGATATGGCACGGTAAGAAACCAAGTCTGAGTCATCTCAGAATTTGGGGTTGTCCGGCTCATGTCAAAAGACAACAAGCGGACAAGTTAGAGTTTAGGTCCTTTCAGAGCTCGATTCATAGGATATCCTAAAGAGTCATTAGGATACTATTTCTACATTCCAGAAGACCACAATGTGATTGTGAGTCGACATGCCATCTTTCTTGAAAAATAGTTTATTCAAGATAGCGGCATTGGAAAGCAGATTAAGCTTGATGAGAAAGTCTCACAAGTACAACGAGCTAAGGACCAATTGGAACCAAATCAGGTTGAGCCAATAAGAACACTACCTCCTCCACCTCGTAGATCGGAAAGAGTTTTCCATCCCCCTGAAAGATACTTAGGTATTATTTCAGAGGAAGTAGAGGAAAATGTTCCTCGTAGGTAATGGTGCTCATGGTGATGATCCCAAAACCTACAACGAGGCGATATCAGATATCGACTCCGAGAAATGGCTAGAGGCAATGCAGTCAGAAATTGACTCGATGCACTCAAACCAAGTCTGGACCTTGGTAGATCCACCAGAAGGTATAGTACCTATTGGGTGTAAATGGATCTTCAAGAGAAAGATTGGTGCAGATGGGAATGTGGAGACATTCAAGGCTAGACTAGTGGCAAAAGGTTATAGTCAACGCGAAGGCATTGACTATCAGGATACCTTTTTCCCCAGTGGCTATGCTAAAATCCATCCGCACATTGCTTGCCGTTGCAGCCTATTTCGATTATGAAATATGGCAAATGGACGTGAAAATGGCATTCTTAAATGGATATCTTGAGGAAGATATCTATATGGAACAGCCGCTAGGTTTCACATCCAGTGATACTGATCACAAGGTTTGCAAGCTGCAAAGGTCCATATATGGACTTAAGCAAGCATCTCGGAGCTGGAACACTCATTTCAATGATGTGATCAAAATGTTTGGTTTCATCAAAAATGAAGAGGAACCATGTGTTCTTCAAAAAGGTCAGTGGGAGCGCTGTTGTCTTCCTCGTATTGTACGTGGATGACATCCTCCTTATTGGGAATGATATTCCCATGTTGACAACAGTCAAATTATGGTTGTCCAAGGAATTCTCCATGAAAGACCTAGGTGAAGCATCCTTTATTCTAGGAATTAAGGTCTATAGGGATAGACCGAATAGGATGCTAGGACTTTCACAGAAGATGTACATAGAGGAAGTACTAAAGAGGTTTAGTATGGAAAACTCTAAGAGGGGATTAATACCCTTCAGACATGGTATTCATCTTTCCAAGAAGATGTGCCCTAGCACACCTGAGGAAATAGAACGCATGAGCAAGATCCCTTATGCTTCTGCAATAGGGAGCCTCATGTATGCCATGCTATGTACACGACCTGATATAGCCCATGCTGTGAGTGTCACAAGCAGATATCAGTCAAATCCAGGTGAAGAACACTGGACTTCTGTGAAATGTATCCTTAAGTACTTGAGAAGAACTAAGGATATGATGTTGGTCTTTGGTAACGGAGAACTCCAAGTCCAGGGATACACAGACTCGGATTTCATGTCCGATATAGATGATCGAAAGTCGACATCTGGGAGTCTGTTTGTGTGCAATGGTGGTGCTGTCAGCTGGAAGAGTTCCAAGCAAACTGTGATAGCAGATTCCACCATGGAAGCAGAATATATCGCTGCATCAGAGGCTGCGAAGGAAGCATTCTGGTACAAGAAGTTTGCTGCAGAAATTGGAGTAATGCCATCAGATGCCATTCCTCTATACTGCGACAACAATGGCGCCATAGCCCTTGCTAAGGAGCCGAGGTCTCACCAGAAATCCAAGCACATTGAGCGGCGATACCACCTCATCCGCGATTACCTCGAGAAGGGTTACGTCGAGGTCAAGAGAGTCAACTCCACAGATAATGTGGCAGACCCACTTACAAAGCCGTTGGGCCAGCAGAAGATCGAAGCCCACCTTGAGAAGATGGGACTTAGACTTGTAGCCAATTGGCTTTAGGACAAGTGGGAGATTGTTAGATATATGTGCCCTAGAAGCCAGAATTGGCTGACACTTGTAATACACTTCTAGGGGCAAAATTATAATTTTGACTATAATCAATAAAATGGGTTATTTTCTATCACATATGTGTATTTAGTGTCTGTGATACATCCTTTGAGTTAATGGTAATGATAATTCATATTTTCAAGAGTTGAAAATTTAAGACATGAATAATCATTATTAACTCATAAAATGCTCCCGACCATAGGATCATCACGAGGATGGTGATTGATCCGGAAGGTTGGTGTACAATCGCTTCTCTTTAGTAGATGAGTCTTGAGTCTACGGTGTGGAGACACCGGAGCGAGAGTACAGGTACTCGTTAGAGAACGAGGGCACTGAGCGTGACCACCTCGAGTAGTCATTAGGAAGTCTACCTTCTCGTCAATGACTGACTCGATGCTGCAGTAGTGTGTCTGGTTCTTTGACCTGAGGTGCATCGGCAGTTCACCTTGAGGGTGTTATAGTTTGACTACACCATTACTCGGATCTCCTAGCCATTGGAACCCTGAGGTGTATGTTGGCTATAGCATGTTCATTGTAGGAACTGGATTGCATCAAGATGGAATCTATCTACCTCGGTGGTAGAGGAGCAGCCCTATGATGATCATGAGAATCAAGTCCAGAAGCCCATGGCCATGGCAGAGTGAAATAATAGAAAGAGTTTCTATTTAGATTTTCACATCGGACTTGAATCGAATGATTACATCATATGACAGAAGACTAGGGTTTGACGAGTTCACCTTAACCCTAATCTGATCGGGGCTCAAGATAGAAGAACTTAATCACACAGGTAGCTGCACCAAGAGGTTCGCATTCAGCTCTGATGGGTTGCCACCATATACTGCTAGGTGTCACTGGTGGATTTTGGGAGCAATTAGAATGATTTAGATGATCGATCATTCTAGCTGTTCGAATCAGAAGAGTTCTGATCCATCGAAAGGAGTTTCGATGATGTCGATGATAGAGATCATGACATATCCCATTACCATACAGAACTGAACCTAACTGGGTCACACAAACAAGGGTTTGAATCTGGTGATCATCAATTGAACTGATCCAGTTCAATTGATCTGAATGAGATTCAATTAGGTTCAAGAAAATCGTGCTAGCACTCGATTGAACCTAACGTTCTTCTTTTACTATCATAAATAGTTGTCCTGACTGAGCCAAAGGAGTTTGTGCTCGATCAGAGGCCTTCACTTGGTCTGACTGGAGCTTGTCCAAGTCAGAAAAGGTTGTCTTATTTTGTAAGACATTACCTGCCATTTTTGGTCACCTGCCATTTCTCGTCCTTTGACTTTGGTCAAAAGTTGACCTTTGACTGGTCAAATGTTGACCATTGACACTTTGACTTTCTGTCCACATGTCATGCACCTATTGGAGAGCTGGTGGGGGCCTGTCCCCCTGCCAGAACCTGGCAAGGAGGAGGGCGCACGCCACCCTTGGCGTGTGCCCAAGTTGGAGGCGCCCAGGAGTCCCTGTTGGATAGGGACTCCATCTCCTTTTTGGATTCCGATTAGAGTTCTCCTAAGAACCAACTTTGACTGGTCTTAGGCACCATCTAAGGAGGAATCCAGGGGACTCTATTCCCACCAATCAGATTTAGATCTGATTTCACAAAGGAGTTGTGATTGGTTGGGAAGAAGAGGAGTTGGATCACGCTTAGTCTATAAATAAGACCCTGCGCCCAACTCAAAGAGCAATCACAATTCTCCATGCCCCAAGGCTGCTTCTCCTCTCCTCCTCCATGCCAAAGCACCTTCTCCCTCTCCTCTCCACATCCAAAGAGGTTTGGACCTTGGTTGGTGCAATCCAGATGAGAGAAAGGCGACTGAAAGCTAGAAGGCTGCGCTGCTGCAAAGGACAACTGCTGATCTTCAAAAGGAGTTTTGAAGATCCTCCAGATCAGATCCAGATCTAATTTTTGGAGATGTGATAGAGAAGAAGAGGATCTCCAGATCCAAGCCTGAGTGGATACCGGTAGAGGCCAGGCACTTGCGTGGCTAGATCCAGAACCTTCCGCTGCTTACAGGATCATCAATCAGGGATAATAGGATTACCCACTTCAAGGTAAATTAAATTTGATTTAATTTATCTAATTTTATTTTAATTATTAAAATAATAAGAATCAGATCTGAAATATTTTAAGATCTGATCTAGATCAATGAGAAAAAAATTTTGAAATATATCTCTTGATC